>JAUEKZ010203273.1:0-23798 GCA_031471865.1 Melibe leonina
CCCCCTGCCCATCGGTGGCGGAAATACCTCACTATCTTTTCTGTAAAGGTGATATATTGAGGTTTTGAAACCAACCTCTTATACTTTCATAAAGTGTCAACATGACGGAGTTATTACTATTACTACTGACTGACACTGACACTACATCAGATCAATGTTTTAGTTGTACATCACTGCATGTCCATTTTTCCATTGCATTACCACATTCTTACTTTATAAATTTTCCCATTCTTGCGTACATAAGAAGGTGAAACAAAGGGAGCGGTTAACAGGCCAGTATAGTGGGACAAAGACAAAGCAAGACAAGACCACCAAGACACTGTTTGTCTTCCTAAACTTGCTTTGTCTTTGTCCCACTATACTGGCCTGTTAACCCGAACCCCTCCCTTTGTTTCACCTTTGATAACCGCTGGCCAAGCGATCCCCTTTCTCTTTTTACACCGTACATCAGAAATAAGTGAGATTTCATATGATATGCCATCGGTATATAAAGCAGGAAAATTACAAAATAGAAAAGTATCAGGAGGAGGGCGTGAACCAGAGAATTGCAACGGTACCCTGCGCCTGGCTGACATCACAAGATTGGGAGTCTATCCACTTGGCAATCCCCTACCCTTGCATACATTAAGCGCTGCCTTTAACACTTCCAACGCTAAGGACACCAAAATCTTCAAGATGTGCCTGTTTTCATACCAGATAAATCATATTTCAGTGAACGGACATATGCCAAAAGCCTGAATTTCAGCAGTCCCGATATAATAAGTCAATATTTGCTTTTTATCATGATCAATAAAGTGTCTTATCTATCTTGCATTCAACCCCAAATTTCCATTTCATGGTGTGTATTAAGGTTTAATGTCATGATCATTTTTATTATCATCATCATTATTGATAAAATTAGGAAAAGAGCGTTAAAATATACTCACGAAATAAATACATACGAGGAACTGTATACATCAAATTGTTTAAGGTTGTTGAATAAAATACTAGATGACCAGTCCCACCCTTTAAAAAAATTAATTGAAAGGTCCAGTAAAAGTAACCGTTTATTGTCTATTCGCACAAGATGCGAAAGACATCGTAGATCATTTTTACCATCGAGTGTCAGAATTTTTAACAAAACAATTTATCATTTTTTTAATTTTCTACTTTGTCCAAGCACTTATTTTTGTTTTATCGTCTTTTCCATAATATGCATTATTTATACATTTCTACTTTAATGTCTCTGTGATATTCGAACTTCTATTTAGGTATTTATCTATCTATCCTTTTTTAACAAATACTTATCTATTCTACAATGACTGCTTTGACCATGCATTATTTAGTTTATACCGACTGTGGTTGCAATTGTAAACAGAATTTCCCCTTTGGGACAAATTAAGTTTATATTATCATTATTATTATTATTATTATTATTATTATTATTGATATCATTGCCGTATTGCTATCATTATTATTATTGTTGTTTTTATAATTATCATCATCATCATCATCATCATAACTAATAGTGTAATAGCTACAAAATATGGTATAGAAACAGAGGAAAGATTAAGAGGGGAAAAAACTGACGCTTATACATTTATTTTTACCACGATGATATCGTCCCATGGTGAAAAAAAAGTACAAAGTAAATCATGCAAAGTTGTGAGTGTAAAGGCTCCATCACAAAACAGTTTTTTGTGTTAAAACAATATTAGATGTAGACATTGTTCCTTCATCATACCATCATTATATTGAAATGATAAATAACACTGTTGGTAAAGATTTCTGACTGCTTTGCTTCAATAAAGGAATTGTATTCCATGATAATAAAGCATCGGCTATTTGTCGTTTTTTCCCTTCTCTTTATTGTATTTTGCTCTCTCTATCTCTCTCTGTCTCTCTGTCTCTCTCTCTCTCTCTCTCTCACTCACTCCCTCTCTCTCTCTGTCTCTCTCTCTCTCTCTCTCTTTCAAACTTCGATTTACTATTTGGATGTCGTCAGTTGTTGTGATTGTACATTTAAACGCCTTAACGTCATCCTGTTCTATTGTCCTATCGCAGATTAACATTGGCGTGAAAACTTCAAAAAACTGAAGTTAACACAAGGCGGGAGTCCTCATATAGTACAAAACACAGAAAATGTGAAGTACCCTTTGGTTTTACTGAATTTCGAGCTACATCATTGAAATTGTTTAATCTGCTTGTAGAATTAAAAATATTCCAGCTGAACTGGATTGAGGTGTCATAATTAAATAAGACATGGACAGCAACTGGTTGACAGCACACACTTTTTTTTATAATTCTGAATGTTTACACACTTCCACTTCCTGTCGAGACTGTAACTCTCACACATCAAGATTTCTATAACACAACGATAATAATCAATATAAAGAGACACAACCACACAAACAACATAAAAGGTTACCCAGCACACACTTTTTTTTTATCATTCTGAATGTTTACACACTTCCACTTCCTGTCGAGACTGTAACTCTCACACATCAAGATTTCTATAACACAACGATGATAATCAATATAAAGAGACACAACCACACAAACAACATAAAAGGTTACCCCAATTTACATGGTTATTTCCCTTCATATAAGATCAGTAGTTTAACTATTATTATTATCATCATACTTTATATCACCAGCAGTCTTTTGATAAGACGGCATGTGACAGAATTGTTAACGCTAGGTCATGTGGAGGGTTCTTTTTCCCTTCTCCCTCTCTCTCTTTCTTTCTCTCTCTCTCTCTCTCTCTCTCTCTCTCTCTCTTTCTCTCTGTAAGTTCTTGTGCGTGTGAGAGTGTGTGTATGTGTATGCGCGCGTGTGTGTGCACGTCAGTGTGTACGATTGTCATGGCGATAGTATGTGTACATTGCGCGTCTTTGTTCAGTCCTACCTAACCACATATGTGTCGCTTGTGGATTCTGCGTGCGACCTTGATAGTATGCTTCATTCGTGGTGAATATCATAAATTGAAGAAGGGGGGGGGGGGGTGTGGAAACGCTTTGTTACGAACCGACCGAAAGATGCCGGTGTAATAAGAGCGAATAGCCATAGCGTGATAAAGCTTACTTTTTCACCACATTTTTGGGGTAGATATCTACTAAGTGAATATCTACATCGTGATGAGATTCTCCACAAAGCTTCAACAATCCCTTCCCTGTATTCTTACCAAAATTGGTGCAGGAAGTACAAAGCCATTAACATGTTTTAACCCGACCTGCGATGGCGAATGCACGACATATTGCGATTAGCTCTGTTCAATACAAAGTAAACTATCTAAACATAATTTTTTCTTTAAGAATTTCTGTAATGAAACAGCCTGAAATGCTCTGAAGTTAAATTTGAAACTAAGTGTTTTATGGGAGAGGCTGATGTCATTACTGTCTAAAGATTGGTAAAAACAAAAAATCAGCTGGTCGGGACTGAAACTAATGCCACAAGTAAACACCGGACTTCATGGGACAATACACTTTTTTTTACGGTGCGGCTTAATCAAGTTAAAATTGTTCAATGGTTTGGCTGTACAAAGGATACCCCAAAAGCATACAATGTCATTTCACTTAAATCGGATTTATCTGGTAAAAGAGCAAGTAAATGTTGAAGATTTTGCATATTTTGATACGGTGAAGGTCAGACCCCGCCGCTGTGAAAGGGTTTGACCACTCGACATGAGGAGTGTGGCGCAGGCAAGCTTTCTGCTGTCCGCATGACACTTTCACTATCTCTAGATCTATGATAACGCATACCCGTTATTATGTTTCGAAGGTTCACAGGCAATCCCTTGTTTTGAACGGATTGTACAAACGAAGGATCAATAATTGTATGTAACCTAGCTTTTCCTTTTTATTTATAGATCAATGTCATTTTTTTCACAAAAAGTGGCTTTGACCCTTATTTTAGGGGATTTTATTTCAAAATGTATGTTTTTATACATAATATAGGCTTTGTGAGAATTGTCTAACGCCATCGTTGACACTCATAACAAAGCTTTGGTTTTTACGTCCCTTTTTATCTCATTACTCATTTGAGAGAGAAGCAACAAGAAGGTAACTAGCTGGGCTGGCGTCGTTATTTTTAAAGACTGGGTCATGTCACGGTGTGTCAGGCATCGTGATACTTCGTGCACGGAGCGCATTAACCCTTTCACAGCGAGGTCTAATTTCAAACCAACTGAAATGTGCAAAATATTGAAAATGTACGTGTTCTTATTCAGGCTTTTGGTATATGTCAGTTCACTGAAATCTGATTTATCTGGTATAAAAACGGGCAAATCATGAACATTTTGGTGTCTTTAGCAGTGATGCGAAGCACCTTGGATGCCTCACCCACCTTACTATTTCCTGATAGTGATAATGAAATGGTGTGGTCGAATAGTTTGTAAAAGTCAGAGGAAACGTAGTAGACTCGAGAAGACTACAGTGCCATAATGAACAATCGTTGGGATACTATCCTGTTCGGTTCGACTGTGGAAGAAAATACACGTTCTGTTTTTATGCTGTTATATTATTATTGTTACAATCGGAATTGCCTTTAGCTTGCTTTTTCTGACTCTCAGTGGGCATACACAGTTTTTAAGTACATTATGCCTGCCTTGAATGATTTGACTGATGAGAGTAGGAAGTGTGAACACCACAACCGCATGCGGATTTGTCTTGGCTCTATGTGACCCCAGTACATACACCAGTGGTCCTGGGGTCACAGTATTGCTCCAAATGCAATTGTCTCTGTATCTTTAGGGGAGTTAGTATTGTCATGTATCTAATGCCCCAATAAAGCAATCCATTAAAGAAACATTGTCATTCAGAGTTTAGCTTGCCATTTAAGCCCCTTCTTTCTTGGTTGATGAGTGTGTGTGTTTGTGTTTATGTGCGTGCGTGTGTGTGTGTGTGTATGTGTGCCGTTGTGTGTTTTGTAATTTTTTTTATTATTGTAAAGCGCCTGAGCACTCTTCATGTGGATGGCAAGCACTAAACGAATGTAGTATAGGGCCTATCGTTTATCATGCACACTTACAGTAATACTCGCCCCAGCTGAGTTTGTAAATTTGAGCAAGAAGACTCGACTACTTGCTGATCAGGTCCATTAAAATTTCTTTTCTTTTTAGCATTTTTCCTGGAAAATTAAATATGTCAGCGTGTGTTTCCGGGTTTCAGAAATATATAACTCCCGAGACGTGTCGAGATCGTGTACAGCTGATTGTATGCGACAAGAACGACGAAGAAAAGCAACCCAAAAAGAAAATCTCTATAAATAGACCCTTGTAGGTCTCTAGATCGGCCAAGTTACATTCATGTAAAAGGGCCTTTTTTTATCAAAGAAGGTGGGCAAGAAATGTTTCGTGTAGTCTGGAGACGTAATATGTTTGAAAATTACTACCGATTTCCAAATTTATTTACATCTACATTAGGGACGGGGAAATGAATCTAGAATAATTCTTGGACTGGTCGTAACTTGTTTGTTCCTGTCTAATCTATGTACGTAGGCTTGTTTCGTCCTCTCAGGCGCGCACTGGAACCGATAGGCTAACTAAAATCTCGTTTTATTCGGCGAAATCTCACGATAATGACCTAGATAAATTTTGTATTACTCTCTAAATAAAATAAATAAAAATTCATTGTCTAAATCATTAGCTTAATCCAGACATCAGAATCTAAAGGGTTAAATTAAAATAGAATAATTTTTTTTGTTTAGTTTAAAACGATATAACGTGAGTTGATTTTAATTGTTTACATAGCAATTTCCATCATTTCTTCTCGCTATGGCGGCGCGAAGTGTGTAGCAACATCACGTGACCAAGAATATCTCTGATACACATTATCAAAATTCAGGTACAGTTCTAAAATTCCTTTGTCTTGATTTTGAGAAATAACACATCCAATCCTTTCGAAAGCCGTATTGTTAAATTCATTTTTAATCAAACGAATGGACTGCTAAATGGATTATTCAATACTGTGATCTTACAGGGCCTTGGATTTATTTAAGGGACAAAGGCTTGTCATTGAGTTTAGGATGTATATTTTGAGCATGATAAAATTCCAGCATGGCGTCACATGTTGATTGGGATCCTATTCTTATCTAAGATAACGGGCCAAGGCGGGATTTTACTGGTATTTCAGAATTGAATGGTTTGTAAATTATGCATTGATATTTAGATCTAGTAATTGTACAGGACTTGAGTCTACAGTCTTGAGGGTGGTCTAGATACCGTTTTCTTGAAGTCAGCCATGAAGTCCGATAAGTCGGGTTCAAGATCCGTCTGACTTCCTATTCCCCGAGCATCTTATTTTGATCTTTCTATATTTATCAATGAACAGAGGTCATGTTCCTTATCATGATCCATGCCATATTGGTTTTTGGATTCAGTGTTTGCCATGGTTGATATTAACTCCCTAGGATACAATTTTTGCCCATCAAAGTTTATGAATAGCCTAGCCTAGACGTCTTAGTCTCTTAGAAGTCCTCAATTGTCTAGACGCCTATCTACATTCCTTCTATTGCTAGACACCTATTTCTGTCAAAACCCAGTAATCTTATCTATATAGACCTAGAGTAGTATTGATTCAATTTTACCTATTATCCTCAGTTCATGACACAATTAAAGTCTTATTCCGATGCCTTTTTGGATGTTTGTCTATTCCACAATCTTTGCAAAAGAGAAAATGGTGTTTCATTGATCATAGACTAGACGTCTAGGAGTAGACTATCAGATAGCTGCAGGTAAGACGGTCCTGCTGTCTTGCAAATAAAACTTCAGTATCTATATCATGTGCACATAATTTGTGGTACAATCTGCATTAATCTATCCATTTTTCATTATTGGCTATCCAATTTATGCTGTGTGATGGGATGACGTCAATGACTGACAGAGTGATTAATCCACTGAGATTGTGAATACTAAGAAAATTTATTTTCACACGCACTAGTAGTAAGACAATTCAAAGAATTTTTTATATATTTCCAGTGCATTTTAAGCCTTTCATTGCGGAGTATAATTCTACAATTCTAAGCAAACAGAACCTGCAAAATTTTGAAGAATAACATGTTATTTTACCAGATAAACAAGATTTCAGTGGACTGACATGTCAAAAGCCTGAATTTCAGTCCACAAAAATCCTATTTATCTGGAATGATATGCGGCTAGATACAGGGGAGTTTTTTTTCAATTCGCATCATATATATCAATTTTCCTTCATTTTCATATCAAAAACTATGCATAGGTTATCTTGGTTTGTTTTTTTCTCAATTAAGTGTATTATAACTCTTTCAAGGCTAAGGCTACCAAAATCTTTAAAGCTTGCCTTTTCTTATACTAGAACAGTGGTGCCAATTTTCCTCCAAAAGGAGGAATTCTTCCCTTTTGATGACCATTTTCTCCTCTTATTCGGTTCGTTTGTTTTTCTTTGTCTCTATACGTCTTATTTTTTTATTTTCCTCCTTTTTGGTCTTTTTGCGTTCGCATTGTTGACAGGTAAATCTGATTTCAGTGAACTCAAATGCCAAAAGCCTGATATTGAGGCTTTTGGCATATATGTCAGTTCACCCGAATCGTGCATGCGCAAGCATTCTGAAATCTTGGTAATTCAGCAAGTAATAGTGAAGAGGAGGATTGTGTGTGTGTTTAAGGGTGTGGTTGCTGGGGGGGGGGGGGTTACAGATGCATTTAATATTAGCAATGCGTGTACTCAGCAGAATAGGCCCCCACTTACAGCAATTTTATTGTGCATATTTCTGTATTGTGAGGCGTTTTGGTTAAAGCGATAGGTCCTATTTTAGATATAAACTGTTCGTTACACTGGTTGTGAAATGTTTTCCCCCATTGACAAAAAACATACACGTTTATTAGGTGGAGTCAGTATTAGTATTGTATGGATATTGCCATGTTTACGGTAGCTTGAAGTAGCTAGCTAGCTGGTGACTATTCGACGCGCCTTCCTTATACTTTTGAGGAGCTGGCAGTAAAATTGTTACGATCATGCTGTTTGATTAATTTAATTTTTTTTTATATTGCTTACACATCACAACACCATGGGCGCTTGTTTTGTCTTTGTCCCACTATACTGACCTATTAATCACTCCATTTGTTACACCTTTGATCCCCTCTTTTTACACTAATTGAATCTTGTTTAACTGAAGGGACATGTAAAGAGGAATTATCTTACCATCTACACACAAAATACACCCACATAGATTGGTGGATACAATGTCCCATACTAACACTTAAGGGAAACTTTTCAGTATTTTTGTATCAAGAATTTTTAGATGGTTTAAAAGTGTTAGTTGACACAGAGTGGAGGAAGATCTCAGTTGCCTTTGTCTGAATGTTTTCAAGCATAGTTATGATGCCAATTTTTTCACTTTGACCATTCTTAAGCCTTTACTTGTGCTGCCAATATTTCTACCATTCTGAATAAGCAAGATCGTTGTAGCAAAAAAAAAAAATCACAGACGTTTAAAATGTTCACTTTGACATTTCCCTGGCCTGTTTATAATGCAGATATTTTTACTTTTGGCCATTATCAGTCCTTATTTGCTAAGAAAATAATAGTTCCTTTCCAGGACGTGCCTGATTATGCCCCTGAAATTCTCTTCTCTATGCCTTTCAAGGTCTTGCTTTTATGCTGCCAGAAGTTAGATTTATTTATTCAAGCTTAGATTTAGACTTAAGCAGACTATAGGCTATTGTCATCTACAGCATTCATTATGCCATTACTTCACTGTTCTGCACTATCTCACACATTCAACAAATGTTTTAGGGATGTTTCATCTGGTTAAGTTTAGTATGTTTGTGGCACGATTTTCTGCCTCTCAAAAAAGAACTTTATAACTTCTAGTTCCTATATCTTTTTTCTGCACTTTGAGGGAGAGTTTGAGTGATTGATTATCAGCAGTTATTTTGCTACCAACTTACAGAAAAAAGTCATGATTTTTTAAAGTTTTCCCTGCGAACTGGAAAGAGTATCTGTGACATCTTCTAATGTCTTGAGTGAGAAAATGCGTTCTTAGCTTTTTTTCTGTGGCACCTTTAATTTTACAAAGAAATTATTGGTTATTATGTAATTTTGTACGTTTTTCATGTTTTATCTATGTATAATATGATTATTATTATTTTTTACATTTCAGATTTGTACATAATTGTACATAGACACTTGTAAAGTATGAGCACATCAGTTGGCACCATGCGTGCTGGCTCTAATAAACCCCTTGGACCAAAAGACAAACAAGCTAAAGGAGATAAAAATACATCTTCTCAGCAAACACCTTTGACTAAGATTGAGAATCATTCAAACAAAATGCAGCCCACACAGGAACAACTGCGCTTTGCGGAAATGATGAATACCAATCAAACTGATGCTGATCCAAATACTGTGAAGCAGGTTATACTTTTTGATACTTAACTATAGAGTTGAATATATAATCCAGAAGTGATCATTTTTGTCATTGTTTTTGAAATGTAAGAGTTTGATCCATGCAAAATTCTTTTTATCTGAGCAACAAATATCTTTTACATTGAGTAAAAGTGAAACATTGACAAATGCAGGTGAAGATTTGTATGGAGAAGGGTTTTATTGTCACTGTTTGATTTTATTAATAATGGATTGAATGCTTATTACCCATTATCAGACACAGCTGAGAAAGGGTTAAAAACTCGGACTGAAGGTTATGTGCAAGCCTCGACTTCTAAAACAATGCTTTTTCACTGGTTTTTAGCCTAATTTCACTTTGAACAAGAAGTGAAACAGAATGAATTTATTACTACAGTAGACAATTACTGGTGAAATTAAAATAATTTTACCTATTGAGCCTACTAGTCCTTAAAGTGAGCTGATCAAATCATCCCACTGGGCCACAGCGGCAAAATAACAGTCAAATATCATCCCTGGACTGTCAGTTTCTTTTTTTTTAATTAGTTGAATCGTATAAATAAGTATGATCTTTTTTTTTAATCAATAGCTCATGGAGATGACTGGCAAAAGTGAAGATGTGGTAGTCATTGCACTACATGATGCTGGAAATGATGTTGAGAGAGCAGCTATGATGCTTTTGGAGGGAGGGGAAGAACAGGTTAGTTATACATAAAAAGTTAATGTGAGACAAGTTGAACTTAATCGTTTGTGTTTGAACATTTTATTGACAGGTCGTACATACATAAGATTTCAAAAGGATTATAAAGGTCACCATGTCTGTCTATTGAAAATATTATATCCAATTTTAGTCATCTCAACTTACTGTGATCAGTTTTGGCTGCTATATTCGACACTGTGATGCTTCAATCCTCCTCCATTCTCTCTGCAGAGCAATTGATTTAATTAGAGGCTACTTGATGCAGAATTTTTTTCCATTGGTCTTCGGGTGTTTCGGTTTTTGTTTATAAATGTTCGTATTGCATCGTCCTCATTATCATATCAACGAAATTATTTATGGTAGTTCTTAGTTTGCATATTAGTGCTATATTTTATTGAATAATCTTGTAATCTAGTTTTATCTGGATTAGAAAAACAAATGTTAAGATTTTTTTTAGAAGTGTGCATAATCCCATTGTAATGATTTTTCAGGGCGAATGGTTGGAGCAAGGTGGAAAGAAAAAGAAGAAGAACACTCAGAAAGAGACTTCAAATGGGGAGGATCCGACAGATAACCGTGCCAAAGAAAAAACCACAGAGAAAGGGGGTGATACTCAAGAGATACCTCCACGCAGAGGAGGTCGTCGAAATGGTGGTCCTCCTCCGAGACTGGCTAGGGGGCGTGGGAGAGAGAAGGGTAACTTTGGAGACAGAGATAAAGAGCGTAACAACGCAGCAGAGGATTGGGATAATGAAAAAGAAGATAGAGGATCAGCTGCCCGAATTGATCGGAATGATCGTGATAGAAGCGGCGCTGACCGTGGAAGATCAAGAGGTCGTGGAGGTGTGTGTGATCTTTTTCTTTGGTTTTGCTGTGTTGCTGGTTGGTTTTGTTTTGTTTTTTTCTGCATGCACGGGTGTCAGCGTTTTGAGGACAGTGGCTAGAGGGGGGGGGGGCTACTGTTTATTCCCTATTATCTTCACCTATCATTTTCTCATGCTCTTTGAAATAACAAACACATTGTGTGTGTTAATCTCTCATCTGTACAGAGGAGAGTGTAGTGATAAAGATAATTGATCAAATTTTGATAATTGCCTCTTCCTCTTCAAATGTGAATATATATCATGATAAATATAACCATGTGCTTTTGGTTAAAAACATGGCATATGCTTTTTGGTAAAAAATTCATTCATAGACTAAACAGATTTTGCGCATTCCTTTTCTACAGGATTTGGTGCCAGAAAACCAGCAAATGGTCCTGTTGGAGGTCGAGGTCGTTTCAATAATACCAGTAACGACAGGGAAAACAGGTTTGTTTTTGAGAAATTAAGTTAAACTTGAAATACTAATCTAATATTAAGTGGTTTATGGGTGTGATCTTTACCCCCATGTCTTCAGGTGTGTGTGTATTCTGAATGCGGACCTCGTATAAATGCTGGCAATGCATTTAACTCATTGGAAAGGTGACTTATTAAAAGAACGACTACATAGCATTCCTGGGTGTTTTCCCTTGGTTAGGAAAGCTATTTTTAACACTTAACAAACTTTATCGCTTCGAAACCTGGAATTGTACAACTTTTACAGCGAACACCTATTTTTTAGAGTACAAAATGGCTTCTTTAAATAAGGCAAATCTCTTTTGATAGGATTTTTATAAATGTATAAAAAAATTTCTTGTAATTGACCAATTCTGTAGATAGAATGGTTGTCTAGCATGATTTTAGACATGACATTGGTTACTGGGGTTGGGATAACAGTTCAACTACGCCTGGTCTAGAAATCGGCAAAATTTTGACTACCAAGATGAATATTTAGCTAATGAAAAAAAAAAGGAAACACAGTGTTTAACTGGAGCAATATCTCCTCTAGCTAACCATCCTGAGAGTTGCATTCCAGTAGTTAGAGTGGTTGTGGAGTAATGAATATTTTTTAGGACGGTTGGCTCAAATACCTCTCCCAAAATGCCTAGCAATGGGATGTCAAGAGTGCCCAAAATGGCTTGGCACGTTTTTAAATGCTAATTTGCAGATCATTTCTAAAAAAAAAATTACAAGTCAACTGGTATGATGTAATTTGCAGAGGATTTACCAGACCAAGAAGATTTGAGAAAATAAGCAGTGCTCAGCCATTGGATGGACCAGAAATTGACACCTGGACAAATGAAACAGCTGCAAGTAATGTTACAAACAAAGACACTGGTAAATATAGTTTTCACATTCTCAAACTATTTGTTTATTTTGTTAATAAATTTTAGTTTTAGTTTCAATACAATGTGCCCTTGTTTTAGAGTTACTTTGACAGTGGCATAAGTACTTAATGACAGCTTAGTAGAACAGTTACACTGAATGTCTGGAACAGTAGAATCGTTTTGGTTTATTCTTTCATTAGGGAAGTACAACACAATGTGGTCGGTTGCAGAAAGTCTTCTCAGGAGACCTGTTTTATCTTACTTGGCCTTTGTGACAAGCTACTAACAGCACAGCCCCACCCTTCTCTCTCTCATTTACTTAAACTACCAATGCAAAGCTGTGCATGTGCCGAGGCCACTTAGTGCAGTTCATTACACTTGCACTGCATACACAGATTAACTAGTCACTATGACTCAAGTGGAGTTTGGAAAGCTGACAAACATTTCTTGCTGTCCATTGTTGCTACATTTATTGTAACTTCACATCACGTTTCTGCTGTCTTTGAGATTGGGGTTTTTGGTTCAGCCATTTTGGTGTGAAATTCTTTTCTGTTTACCCCTAGCAGCATAACTAAGACAAAGAGAAAAAAACGAGACCTTTGTCCTATTTTGGGTTAAGTGTGTTCTAATCTACTATATTTGTAACCTACTTGTCCAATGCATAGCAAAGTTTGGTCAGTTTGCAGTATTTGATTCTTTTCAGACTGGAACAGATGGAATAATGATTCTTGGGTGAATGAAGAGGATCAATGGACTGGAACTGTAAGTTACGTTCTTTTTTTTGGTCGTTTTTGTCAGATGTTTTTAGACTTCGGGAAGTAAATATGACTAAAAATGAGGCAATCGACTCACTCTAACTTCATATCTTTTTACTTTGTGAATGATGCTTCTCTTTCATTAACCCTTTTAATGCTAAGGTTATTTCTAATGAAATTAATTAGTCATAACGACAAAGAGCTAGACTGTCTAGCAATGTCAGTGACTATTCCTTTCAACCGTTATACCCACTTCGTAGGGAGTTAATATATCTGGGAAAAATTTTTCTAACTTATACTTCAGCTTGAAGAGACTACAGTATTTACTCCCTCCCATGTCAAGATGCCTGAACCTGATCCAGTTAACAGCAGTGAACCTCCCAGTTCACTTGGTCAAAGGTAAGGTCAAGTTTATTTTAGATATTAAGAAATCAGAAAAGAAACCTAAATTGATCTTTTCTCTTTCCTAGCTACTGCCATGCAGATGTTGACTGTCATTACCTTTATTTCAAGATTTTGACAAATCCATTTCTATTGGAGCTCACTTTAGCACTTTGTCTACTGAAAATGTTTTTGGACATGTAAATCGTTTCTAATTTGATCTTATTTCCTGATCTTTAAAATAATGACATGCAAGGAGAAGTCAGCAGTTTGATTTGATGGGGGAAGTTTCTCTTGTGGCAGGAGCATTTAGTTACCTGTGATTTTCACTTTCTGAAATATTGTCTCTGATTTTTCTTCCATGCTAGGCTGGATGTTGGCAGCTTATTTGAGAATGCGAAATTCACCAAAGCCCCTGATTACAGTAAACCTAGTGGTGATTCTTATATTACACAGTTCAATCAAGCTGCAACTGAGTCAATTAAAAATACCATTGGGGTAAGTAACAGTTTTGTGTGTATTTCAGGCTTGCCAAATTTCCCAATTTTAGCTCAAACAAGTCATACTTTGTTCCATAGATCTCTCGTCCAATGTGTAAAAATATTAAAACTATTTTATTACTTTTCTGTTAATGACCTTTTTTATGAAATATTTTCTGTGAATAGATCAAAATGGACTTTTTAAAAATAAATAAAAATGTATTGCTTGATTGTCAGACATATGATTACAAATTACACCAAACTCAACAAAAGTTTATGATCGTGAGCGGCATTCAATTTTCAGTGCTTAATTCTGATTCTGTGTTAGTTGTTTTTGTAATAGATGTCTAGACCTAATGATTGTTGTTTCTTTAAAGATTGTTGTGATCCAATTTTGACGATCACTCAACCACAAACACTATTTAGGTCTCATTCAAAAAAAATTCGCAACCTCTACAGCATAGCAAAGTATTTGAACAAACTGGTTATAAACATTATAGTTAAACCAATTAAAAAATATCATTCATAATAGGTAGTACCCACATCATGACTTTATGCCAAATGGGCCGTAAAGAAAAATTAACTGGGTGACATAAAAATTGGTTTGCAAGTGTGGGTGAGTGTTGGTAGTGGTCACCCAAGACCTTACCAGACTTAGTACTCAATTTATTGCCTGTTCAATATGGTTGCACCTAAGTTGTCCTTAGCTTAACATCACAAGACTGAGCAAGTCATCTTCCGCATTACAAGATAGAGGGGCACAAGGGAGAGAGGATTTGGGAATTATGTCTGGGTCAATTGTGCATATCAATTCAAATTCATACCAATTTGAAGAAATTTTTTTAGCGAAAAAAAACAAAGTTTCTGTATTGATTTTGCAGATTGGAAGCTCACCAAGACAACAGATGGGGTTATCAGCCCAAAATTCCTCAAGTTCACTTGGGTTGACAAATTTGGGTCAAAATTCAGTTCAAGGAAGTCTGTCTCCCCTACAGCAATCAAGTTCACAGAACTCACTGCCTCATGCTATGGCTCAGTTGTCACAAATCCAACAACCAGCTTCTCAGTCTGTCACCATGTCTCAAATTGGAATAGGGTCCCAGTCAATTCAATCTAATAGTAGCCAAGCTCCACAGCAATCTAGAATTCCTGCTGTGATACAACAGCAGCAAAATTTGCCACAGGCAAACATGAATAACATGCAGCAACGCCCAAAGCCTCAACGTTCAAAACTTCCTCCCCCATCCAAGGTAAAAGTCATAAAGCATTATATTTTTAGACAGTTGGTACCACCTCAAAATCATATAAAGTAACATTCTTCTTGCACACACCTCAACGGAAAGCAGTACTGCCTCAAATTTAAGTTTGTGGTGATCTTACTCCAGTTTTCTGTTGTCTTCAAGCATGCATGTCTGTCATCGCTTACGATAGTAAAGGAGCAAAGTGATTTATTTTGCTGAGTTGAAGAAAAAAATAATCAAGTTTTGATAATATTTTCTACTTTGTGTCTAGATTCCATCAACAGCTGTAGAGATGCCTGGCCATATTCCTCGAAATCCTCAGCTGGATGTCCAGTTTGGCTTAGATTTTGGATCCGAACCTTCAGTGCAATTTGGCTTTGCTGGCAGTGGAGACAGCACACAAGGTTCAAGCTCTTACTCAGCAACCTCAAATGGGTAATTTTTTTATTATTTCAAAGGTGTTACGTCAAAGCGTCCGTTGCACAAGACTCAGTGAGCTGTGCACTATTTCAGGATCGAAACAACTTTGTTTGTGTACCTGATTATATGTACATGACTGTTCATCATTAGAGGAATGTAAAACCGGTTATGACTAACAGTGTCAAACAGATTAGTCAGGAATTTTTCAAATCCAAAAAACCACCTATTATCAATACAAAGACTTAGATGTACAACCTTGTGGCTCTAGGATTTTCTCCGAGGTATGTTGCGCTCAGTAAAATGTCAGATTAATCCAGTTTTGCCATTTTAGTTGTGTTTTCCACTCATGCTTTGCTTGTCATATTATGTTCCACAGTACAACCGTGATAACAAATCATCTGAACCAAGGTCATGTTAGTCAGTCTGCCGGGGATGGCAATGTTCCTACTATCATCCCTTCACCATCTGTGGGCTCCAGCAAAGTGCCACCAGGAATTGAAACCCATGTCTCTAATAGACAAGGGGTCTTCCATAATGCCGTTTACTCTTCTTCTCAGCCCAAGAATGAAGGTCAGACCATCGAAAGAGATCAAACCAAGGTAAATATTTAAGTACTCTTTTCACAATATGTGAGCATATTTGTATACATACATTAATTTTAAGTAGTTATGGTATTCTGGAACATGTCATTTTACCATGTTAATGGTGTATACCAAAGATTAGGAAGATTTCAAACTATCCATTTTCGTGGACAAATAATGAGCCCCCTTTTCTGGGCACAGGAGACCAAAACCGGACAGATTTTAGACAGTGCTGCGGTTTCGAAGCCTCATTCATACAATCGTATTCTTGGATCAATGGCGTTGAAAATTGGTGACCAAGCAGAAATGGGGTAGTATTTTCGTTTGGTGGATGGATTATTTCGATTTATAAATAGAACAGATGTTTCAGTGTTTTCTGACATGTGGGAGTGCTAAGCAAAAGATTGAATGAGAGCATTGCATTTAAGTGGAGCTAGCCTTTCTCTCAACTTATGAATTTTAAGCCAGGAACTTTGTCGTGCAGACTTTTAAAAACAATTTATCGTATTAATTTATGAAAGAAGTCGAAACATTCCTCGCTTAATAGCTTGATTTTCATTAGCTGTTACAAGATAGCGTACCCCTGCTTGTTAATTCTCTTAATAGTTCCTTCTAATACATCTTGGTACATTGCTTCTCTGTTACGAAGCTTTGCTGCTGATTTAAGCCTGAAAACCGTTATATTTAAAGTTAATGCTTCTAGCTTCTAACATTATATTTTGTCAATAAATTGAAAAAGTGAGAGGGAATTTGACACTCTGTTTCTGTTGAAAAGTCATTTTACATCTGCCCAAAAAGAGGATTTCACTTGTATTCTTAAATTCCTCATTCAAAAATGTTGGAGAAAGCCACGTTTCATTATCCAGCATTATTATGAAAGATATCTCTCAAAGTTGGTGTTTTCTGTGTCCACATCTTTGATATAATTTCCTCTTTACGGGTCATTACATTAATTAGCATCAGAACACGGTAGGTATGTAGTGTTACTAAAGCGTGTAAGACATTGTTGCAAACTCAAACTTCTAACATTGTTAGTTTATTGAGGATAGAGAAATTGTGATGTTTTAAAGCTTATACTTACTTAATCCTTTTGTGCCTTGGGGCACATAGGGCATCTACCAGACATCTCCACCTCTTGCGGTCAGCAGCTTGTGTGGTTGCTGTATTCCAGGACATGCCTGTCTCCTTTAATACTTTCTCCATTGTCCTCCGCCAGGTTTCGTTTGGTCTCCCCCATTTCCTCTTTCCATCTGCTGTCCAGTGCATGGCTGTCTTGGGAAGTGATTCCATTTTCCATTCTGGACACATGACCCAACCAATGCCATCTTCTTTTTATTAGGCTTTCAATGCTTATGCAGTCAGCTTTCTTTAACAGATCTACTGTCCTTATTTTTGTTGGCCAAAATATGTTCTTTTTAGACATTTGTTTTGGAAGGTTTCTAGTTTTTGTACTATGGATGATGTCATTTTCCAGCATTCACCTCCGTAGAGGAGCACACTTTAAAAACATTGAAATTGTGATGTTTTAAAGCTAAAGGTGAAAGTAAATCAGGAGTTAAATGCTACTACTATAATATCTCTATGAGTGAAATAATCATATCCTATTTGTTTTGTAGCATAAACAATTTGATTTTTAAGTTATTTCTCTTTCTGTTTGCATATCTTTTTTTTTTTTTCATTTGCATTGAGTTGCAGGGCTCTCAATTGTCCACACTATATATTCCTTTTCATAGGTGAATGAAACTATTCCATTCCTGTCGTCACAGTTGGAGAGGAAATCAAGTCCAATGGGTCAACACTCTGTGCAGACCAATCAGAATCTCAGTTCTGGTAAATAATAGTACAACATACATTTGGTTCATCAAAGTCTGCACTGTTGCTCAGGGCAATGGTTTTATTTTATAGTTACTATAAGTGATTGGAAACATTAGTCCATGCTAATCATTATGTCTATTAGTTATGTTAATTTTATATTTTTCAGTTGATAAATTGAATACAGTAGGCCTAGTGACTTTTTTGCTTTTAGTATCAATATGTTATGGGAAGAAAAAATCTGAAAAAATGTTATCTTTGAATTTTTATTTTGAGGGGCTGGCTTGTGTGCAAATACGACACTTATTACTGTTTGTCACAAGTAACAAGGCAGTGTGTAACACATTGACATATGATTTTTTTCTCTGGAACACATAACACTGGCTAAAGTGGAATTTCCAAATAATTGCACTATATTGCATGGTATATGTTGGCTTTAGTTAAAAGCTTACTCTTGGCAGATATCTTCATTGTGTCCAGAACTAAAAGTAGCCTTTTCATGAATATGTTTTTTATGCAATCTGATATTAGAAAATTTGATGCTTCTGGCTCACACTGATTATCTTCAAGGTTTTGACTTTGAAGCCAGCGACAAAATTCAACGTCTTACCAATTACTTATTCTTATTTTTTGCATTGATTTAATTGACTTTTTTTTTTTTTTTTTACAATTTGGATGTATTTTTTTCTTCTTTTTTTTTTTCTAATGTAGGAACTATTACTTCGAGCAAAAATGACTCATCCAATGCAGCGGCAAACAGCAGTTACTCTGCTGCTAATGGCTACTCATCATCTTATCAGGGCCACTCCAAAGGATCTATATCTCACACAGCAATATCACAGTCAGCACAGAATTCATTTCCAGGGCAGTATCCAGGACAGTCATATTCATCATCGGGTCAAACTCAATTTCCAGCCCCTTCAAACAATGCTTCATTCCCCTCAGCACCCTCAGCCCAATACAATTCAAACTCCTCACAAAATCAGTACTCTTCTGGACAAAGTCAGTTTTCTGCTGGTACATCCACTTTGGTTCATCAAGGTCAATACCCACAGAGTGGTCAAACTAGCTATGGAAATGGCCCATCTCAATATTCTGCTTACCAGAATTCAAGCTCCTTTCCATCTCACCCTCAGTCTCAGAGTAATTATCCATCAAATCAAACTGGAGGAAGTGGCACTGCTTTGTATCCTTCCACAACTCAGTCAGGAGTTCCGCTGTATACATCTCAGTCAAACTCTTATCAGTCTCCATCATCTGGATCGTATCATTCATCAAGAGACGGACCAACCAATATGACTGTCTCGACTCAGTCTTCAAGTAGCTTGCCATTCTCAAGTCAGAATCAAAGTTCAAGTATGAAACCTGTTGTCACACAAAGCAGCTCTTCTTTCAACTCACAGAGTTATTCCAACCAAGCACCTCTGCAGTCTCAATCCTTAGCCAATAAGCTTGGCGAGGGCCTGTCCAAAATATCCATGAAAGATTCTTCAGCTGTCTTAGATAGCCATCAAGCATCTCAGGTAAGACTTTCCTAGTACTATAAGGTTGTGGAACAGCCTTGTCTATAGTTGCAGTGCTTGTGAATAACATAAAAGCCTTTAAAAATTCACTCATCATGTAACACCCCATAGGTTAAGTTTAAGCAGTCATCGACCGACTACGATGAAATGCGCATTAATACAGTAATACGTCCAACCAAGTTAGTCTGTTTATTGGAAGAAGAAACAGTCTGGTTCAATCTTTGTTTTAGATAATTTTAGCCACTGCTCCATTTTTTCTTCTATCTCTGACTTGTTTCAACCTTCAATTCCTCAGTATGACCACACCCCTTCAGCTGCTAATGTGCCAACCAACGTGAGCCTTCCATCTGGGTCAAGTTCAGCTTCCCTGTCCACAGGCACCAATACAATCTCATCCACCTCAGCTGTTACGTCTGTCTCCTCTGCTTCAAGGGTTGCCTCGATGCCTTCAACATGTAAGTGATCCAACAGTTCTTACTCGGTTTTTACACCTTTTTTTTTAGTGCTGTAGCCAGACTAATAGACTTTTAGTGCTTCCAATAATCCAACCATGTATTTACTACACACTCAGAAAATAACAATTTTGAGCCTTTTAAAGTGTTACTATCAAAATCTTCCGAATGTTTCGCTGACCAAGCAGGGCTGAACTCGAGAGCGTTAAAAACACTCAAAATTATCTTTTTTTTCTTCTTTCTTTCTTTCTTTTTTTTTTTTTTTTTTTTTTTTTTGCTAAGTGTGATAGAGAGGAGGACATAGATAGATAGAGGAGGAAGGGGAAAGGCGCCTGACACTTTCATTTCTTTTAAAAATGGACAAGAGAGACTGTCGAATCAAACATCCGTCTTCGACTGAACGAAAGAAAGCATTTTTCAGCAACCTGAATTTGGGAGTGTCTTATTTTTATTACGACTGCGAAACGTCCATACATTTTAGTGAAAGACATTTGTATATTCCCTCAAGTTACCTAAATGATTTTGATTTACAGGCATGTTACGTTAGCACTCATGGCTTAATAGATTGATTGATTTTTCAGCTGGTAAAGCGCCACCGAACCTTCCTCCGGGAGTACCACTGATGGGACAGTACATCATGGGGCAAAGCACAATACCACCATTCTATGTAAGATTTTTATGTTATATTTTTTTCCTAAATTAAATGCTGAAATCTGAACAATCTTGTCAATATAACTTAGCTAAAAAAAAAAAAAATTAATTTTCCATGTCATTTGGAGGAGGGGAGAGAGGTTGCCAGCAATGATTAAAATTTTTGTATCCCTAATTCCTGTTATTCGGAAGGAAACAAAATAAATACTTCGCTTTGATTGAGAGCTTCTTTATGGAGGTAGTTTTTCACTTTGCTCATTGCCAAGGGTAAATTGTTGCTATAAAGCTTATAATGTGAAAGGTCATTTAAGACAATATATAGCAACTGATCTCTTTGATTTTACAGAGTGTTCAGCCACCTTTGTATGGATATGAAGACGTGCAGCTTCTTCAACAAAGAATGCCAATGGTATGTCATATTTTCTATTTTCAATCTTTTATGTTGTTTTGCTTCGCCGAGAGTTGGGTTTACCTTATGGTTGTATCATCATTCTGTGTTGGAACCTAGCTCTGTCTGATTACCATTGGTGTAATGGGACATGTGATACGTGCCTGTCGCCAAGCATAACCAATCTCAGTCAAACTTTGGATCAAGATGTATGTAAGCAGGTGATCAGCCCATTCTGCTTATCTGATCATTTATGGTGTTCAGGTACAAGCAATTTTTGGTTTGGGCCTTTTCAAATAGCCTACTTTTCTCTGTAAATTTTATGGTCAAAAGTTTTGGGGAACTTTTGTGAAAATTTTGCTTAATTGATCCGAAGATATGATGCATTGTTAACTAATAGTTGAAATTACATGCATGTTTATCCAAGAAAAAAGACTCAAAATGCTTATTTGTACAAAAAAAATGAAAACATAGTTTTTATTTTTACTCAATCAACCACATAGAAATCCAATGGACAACCTTTAACATGAGCCATTCTGTCGATCAAAGTAAACTTGTCCCCTGTTTTAATCTTCTCAGCCTTTTCCCCCACTGATTTTGAGCTGAACTTGACACACATTTTCCCCCCTGTAGATCACCTCTTTGTCACCTTTTTTGAGAGATGATATTTTTTTCCCCTTGTAAATCATCTCTCTGTGAAGCGTCCCTGGCAGGGTCAAAGTCTGGCTATTCTTTTAACTAGCCTATCATCTTACTTTCCTCTGGGCGCTTATATGACCATAGCAGTTGCAAGTGCCCTAAATCTCTCAATAAACAAACATAATAATTTCCCTTGACATGGCAGGGCTGGGATTCTTCTGCAGAGGCCCAAAGCAAAAAAAATTGTAGTCTGCCAAAGCGACTAAGCTGTCAGTTGTAGTTATGCGTACGACTTTAACCCCCATTATTGGAATTATTTTATGGTGCCTGTGTAAAGACAGCTTCGGTACTAATGTTATATATTTTAGGCTATGAGAAATGGATAGTAAAATCTACGAGACAAAGTTAGGAAGGTTTAACAAAAAATTTTTATAAATGGTAAACATGCACTTGTATTTGCACAGAGAATGCATGCAACATACTTGACTTGCATTCAAGCCATTCACACAAACATATACTTTCTTCATAGCCGTTTCACTATTGAGTATGTATATGTATCTGAGATTTGAACTCTTATCCACAGCAGTCTGGAAGTTTCTATGACATGAGTGCTTTCCCAGCCCCAGCTGGATCCACTCTTCCCGCTGGAAGAGACCAACAACCCCCTATCCCAAGTGTTCCATTTTCAGGTATGTTTTAAAAAAAAAAATTTGTATTACAATTAGACATACTTTGAAATATTTGTGAAACACTTTCGAAGTGTTTCTTGTAGGTTTGAAATATTTTTTGCTTTTTAATACAGCAAGTACAAATGACCTGCAATCTCGTGCAAATGGCAGCAACTTGTACCCTTGCATTACCAAGCACAGCATAAGGAAGTGTCGCCAAAATGCTTTGTGTTTGAAGGAAGTTAAAGAATTAGCTAAAAAGGGAAAATTTCAACAGCGGAATAATAGTTTAAAATGTGACTCAATTATCCACATGTGGAAATTTGTGTGAGATAGATTTGTAATAGAGGTGTACATTCTGTCACAAAATAGGCTGATAAAAAAGATTCTATTAATGAAATTTGAACACTTAGCACAAAGACCACTCAGGGCTCTACACTTTTTATACACTGCATCTTAGGCTGCAATTAGCCTGTGTTGCTGTCAAATTAAGGTGTGTTATGAATGTAGCCGTGAAAATGTACTGGAAGGAATTTATCACGTTAATGATTCACATCTTAATCTACCCCCCCCCCCCTTTTTTTTTTTTTTGTATTATTCTCAATGAACTGGATTTTTCTGTGTGCATTTAGGTACATCAGACACAAAGCTTAACAGAGTTGATGCTCAGAGTCCTAATGCATCCAGCCAACCTCAAAGTGCTCATTCAGCGGCCCAGCAGCCTCTCTTCAATTTCCATTACGGTTACTACTATCCCTCCATGTTCCCTGGAGCTGCTGGCCTGCAGTACCCAACAACTGTTTACCCTGTAAGCTATATTCACTGTTCAATAATCTCAACTCCAGATCTTTTTTATTTTTTCTGCCACAAATGCAATCAATTGAGCCACTCTGCTGGACCAAGTATTATTATCAGTCAGTGTGCATTTCATTGTGGTGGGTTACAGACTGCATACACAATCTTTCTTTCTCTTTCTCTCTCTCTCTCTCTCTCTCTCTCTCTCTCTCTCTCTCTCTCTCTCTCTCTCTCTCTCTCTCTCTCTCTCACTCTCACACACACACACAACACCTTATCTTTTCCCCTGTTCTCGTCCCGCCCCACAGTCTTCTCTTATATCTGGTATTTAATTTTCAATAGCACCCTCTCGTCATTCTGGACACCACACATGGTTATTCAAACTCAGTGCTGCCAACCGTACGTAAAAAATTAACATCATGCACTTGTTTTTAGTGTACTTTAACCCTAGAAGGGTCACGGGCCGATCTAATCGGCTCCTCAGTTCACTTGTGTATGGTCACGGGCCGCACAGGCCATGCTATTCAGCCCAACTTTAACGGCTTGTTTCAATAGGTTCGAATTACCGTTTCATTAGTAACCGTCTACTGGAAATAAACTATTGTCACTTCCTATTCAAAGTGAAACTAAGCTACAATCATTTCGTTTTGCTTCGAAACCGTGCAAACCCTTCAGGCTTGTCACTATCGATTGTTTTTTATTCTTTTGAAAACCATTTTCAGTTCGATAACTGAAATATTTTGCATTTTTAATTATATTGCGGGTAACT
>JAUEKZ010203307.1:0-11049 GCA_031471865.1 Melibe leonina
TCGTATTGTAAATTGTTCCATGTTTTAAACTACAGTATTCTGTTGATGAGAAAATGCCAGATAGTTGGTAGACCAGGGACACTTTTTTTTAGACAAACGTACATTTGCCATTTAAAATATACAAAAATAAAATGGCTGTAACTCTGAAACACTATTATAATAATAATAATTATAAAATTAAACTTGATGTCGGAAAGTGTGGAGACGTTTTTTTTTCGGTTTTTTTTCTTTCTAGGGGCAATGGAAGAAATAATGATATTGTAATGAATGAATACTTAACACATAGATACGTTTCAGACTACAACGGTAATCTTATGTAATCATACGAAACTAATTCGTTCAAAGTCTGGACGCACACATTATTATGCTGTGTACAAAGGGCTTACTGGGTCTACTACTATCATTACTTCTACGTTAATAACTCTACCTATACCAAATTCACAGACAGGTAAAGCAAGCATACAACTAAGTCCTCGTGATAAAAATCAACCGAGCGTATCCGAGGATACGAGAACTCGCCGACGCACGCGTTCAGGTCACACACAACATGGCAGAGTGCCAACAACCAACCAATCCAATTATCTCACAATCGTGAATGAAATTATTCAGCTTTTACTTTTATTGCAATAGGTGGGGGAAAAAAAGAAGAAGAAAAAAAGGGGGGGGGGGAGGAAATGTCGATATTCTCTGCTGTGGACGGACATACATTTGAAGGGTTATAATGGTGTTCATCATCTCAGTTCCAAAAATAGCTTAAAATAATAATAATAATAATAATAATAATGATAATGATAATGATCATAATAACAGTAATAATGATAAAAATAAGTATAAGAATTAAAATTTAGATAGGAGGAATCAAGAAACGGAAGTAGAGAACCAAATATCATTTATGATCAGCTATTTAACATTGTTTGTTTATCCGTTTTTTTGTTCAACTGATTTATAAATTGGCTGCCCATACTGATGCTAAGAAGAGTTCATATCGTCATCTTTAATATCAATTATTAACCCTTTCAATCCTAATATTCAAGATTTGCCAGTCCAGTTGTTATACCAGATAAATCAAATTTCAGTGTACTTCAGGCTTTTGGCGTATGTCAGTCCAAACTCAAATCTGATTTATCTGGTATAAGAACAGACACATTTTGAAGATTTTGCATATTTCAGTTCGGTTAGAATCAGACCATGCTGTGAAAGGGTTATTATCATGACTAATGAAGGTAAACAAAGCCAGCTCTGTCTAAAAAGTAAAAATGAACACTGATCCGACGGTGCATCAAACAGCACTACATTATTTCATATTATTACGAATGTCTGAGAGAAAGAGGGTCTGGGGGAGGTAGATTACCTGAGGAGGAGGTGGTGGTGGATGAAGAGGAGGGGGAAGAAGGAGGTAGAGAGGTTAGAGGTTCGGGCAGACAAGATGGAGGAAGTGGGTGAAAAGAAGGAGGAAGAGGATGTAGAGATGGCAGAGGTTCGGGCCTAAGTCTTCGGTTTAGGCAGATAAGGTGGTGGTGGTGGAGGTGGGTGCAGGAAAGAAGGAGGTATAAAGAGGAGAGGTTCAGGCAGATACGGTTGAGGAGGTGGGGGAGGTGGGTGAAGGGAAGGAGGTATAAAGAGAAGAGGTTCAGGCAGATAAGGTTGAGGAGGTGGGTGAAAAGAAGAGGGAGGAAGAGAAGTTAGAAGAGAAGGCAGAGGTTCAGCCCTACGTAGTAGGTTCATGCAGATAAGGTGGCTGTGGTGGTGGTGGTGGAGGAGGAGGAAGAGGAGTGTAAATGCTGGAGGGGGAGTGATGAAGGAAGGTCAGAGTGTATGTGTCACAGGGGGACAAGATTGATAAATCATTACAGACAGAGCAGGTGAAACGAACAGACGATTAACAAGGTTGCACGGGGTTGGTAGGTAGGATGGGGGGGGTGGGGGTAAGGTACATAGAAGGGGAGACTAGAGGAAGTAGAAGGCTGAGAGAGAGAGAGAGAGAGAGATAGAGAGATAGAGAGAGGGAGAGAGAGAGAGAGAGAGCGATAGAGGGGGGAGAGGGAGAGTGAGAGAGAGGGGGGGAGAGGGATAGTGAGAGAGAGGGGGGGAGAGGGAGAGAGGGAGAGAGATAGAGAGAGCGATAGAGAAAAACGAAGGGAGTAAATGGTCTATGTCAATCTTTCTCTTTTTCATCTTCTTCCATTTTGTCTGCAGATCACCCCTCTCCCCCACCCCCCCCCAACCCCCTCCAGGTCCATGTTGTTTTTGCCATCAATCTATGTTTACCTATGTTTATCAAATTTGCACAGCTATGCGCAGCAAGTTAATTTTTGGGTTGATCTTGATCTAGTCTAGCTCGAGGCAAGCTCAAAGTGACCAAGGCACAGGGGTCAAGCATATGTGTGCAATCTCTCTCATCGGTGGTCCTTGAATGAGTTAGGGACCCCCATCCCTTAGGGCAGTTGTAGACAAAGCTACTGCCCACTGTCACCTGGACGATCATGATAGTAAGGGAGAATACTACCACCAGGATACATACATGGAGCTGGTTTAACCCTTTCCCAGCAAAGTCGGATTCTAACCCAACTAAAATGTGTAGAATCTTGAAAATGTACAAGTTGTTATACCAAATAGTTCAGATTTCAGTTAACTGACATAATATGCCAAATGCCTGAATTTCAGGCTTTCGGTATAATGTCAGTCCACTGAAATCTGATTTATATGATCAAAGAACAGGCAAATATTGAAGATTTTGGTGTCCTTAGCATTGTCTACTCTCCCTCCCTCCCTCTTTCACTCTCTCTCTCTCTCTCTCTCCGTATTGAATCACCTTTGCCCCAACTATTTCCTCCCTCTCTCTCACTCACTCTCTCTATTTGTGTGTGTGTGTGTGTGTGTGTGTGTGTGTGTGTGTGTGTGTCGATGAAGTAAAGGCAGGCGTACAATGTATTGTTATCATCTACTTCTATCTACCTTCTTGATTACTCCTCCTTACGTTCAGGCATTTAATGCAATTTCAAAAGTATTTTTGGTAGACAAGAGCAACAACCAAAAAGAGAAGGTACGGCTACGTCTTGAACCAAGGAAAGGATTCATGATTTGGGCAGTAGTCAGCTTAACTCAAAACTTACGTATCGGAACTTCCGTAGAATCCAACTGAGAAATGCGGCCTTCAACCCTTCGCACCTTGTCGTAAATCGATTCCGTTTTTTCGAAAATCACCTGGCACTCCTCAGCCAAATCACAGAACAGGTCATCTGCATGTCGGACAAGACTGGCCAGTTGTATCAGCGCCCCTACAACACCATTGTGGCAGACTGCTACCGAAACTACATCATCCTGTTTTTCCTCATCGGTCAACTTTCTCCTCCCCAACCACTGGGGCTGGACCGAGCGATTGGCGAGAGGCATTGTCACCTCTATCGATAACCGCTGGTACAAGATAGATTACATGGGATCCTTTTCATTATCCACGACGTCTTAAACTCAGGAAACGAACTTCAAAAATCCTCCTGTAAGTCGAATTCAAACTTATCCTTGTCCTTCATTCGAATTCACACTGACACGCAAGTTGTAGAAACAAACAACACATCATCGCGTTCTTGCTCTGTCCGTCACCTAGACTGTGCTTACATTTACCCAACGTCGTCTGCCCCCCCAGGTAATTCAGAATGTCAAGTCGAGTGTCCCACGGTGGCGACGCACGAAGCGGTGCACGCAGCAACTTCTCCAAACACCACAGTCACCGGTAAAAACTTTTGGCCTCTCACGCACCGTCACTGTACGCACAGGTAGTAGTGTTGGCTGTTCCGGTAATCAACCCGACGCCCTTCCAATTTTCAACCTCACCGCTTCAAGTTACTTCAAGTCCGAACTTTCGGTGCCGCTCCAATGCCTGTTCCGGTCAATCAACTCACTCCTACCCTTCGTACAGCGCTCTTGATGCTGTTACACAGTAGTTCCATCCTCATCATTCAATTCACCACATGTTAGACCCAAAACACCGTCTGGACAGTTCAAAGTTTACCAGGTTGTCAATGAAGTCGGTTTACCTTACGAATGAAGTTCAATCAGCCAATCACAGAGCGTTTGCTCAAAGTGAACGCTCAGGTGTGATTTCATCGATCTTTGACCCTTTTTATAGTCTGCTGGAAGGTTTTGCTACCTGGAGAAACTTTCAAATACGACTAACGGCCTGGGCAGTGGACGAATTTGAATCTCCCGGGAGCTTGGCCATCGTTCTTTGAGAGAGGTTATGATGTGTGAGTGTGAGTCTGGGTGTGAATTGAATGAGTGTTTAAACAAAGCTTACACGGAAGGTCCATCTTGAAAACTTTACACCCAAGGCCTTACTGAAATTCATTGTTTTATCTGTTATTCATAATGTTATGTATATTTTTTTTTATCTAATCATTTATGTTTATGATTTATTTTTGCCTATTCATTTTCTTGTTTCCTTTCTTATGGCGCATCCCTATGCCTGTATGTAGCATTGCAAAATAATTTCCACGGTGAGGGATCAATAAAGTTATCTTATCTTATCTTATATCATCTTATCTCTAGCCAAGTGTCTGGTTCCTTCTTCTTGGTGTTCGAAGAGTGAAACCTCATGAATCAATGAATGGGTGTCAGTCATGGAGTGTGGGGGGAAACGAGCGACACGCACGAACGAAGATTGATTAAAAAAGACAGAGAAATATTATGCAATTTCAAAATTGGATTTTCTTGAAGGAAATTCAAATTTAATTTTTAAGGAAAAACTGGTTCTTACCAACTGAAACATACACAATCTTCAAAATTGACATTTTTCATGCCAGATTTATCAGAATTATAACCTGATCAGGCGAATATTGAAGATTCTGATCTATCTAGTGAGTATTTTTACAAATAACATTAAAAGTGTTGCAAATCCGTTTTATATTATCTACATTTGTATTCGTCGAGGATTTTATCTCTAAAACTATCAGTTCTCTTCAAGTTAAATTTTGTATGGAATTCCGTTTGAAGGCTTACTCTGATATGACCAAGCTATAATACAATTTCCCTTAATCAATAGTTTTGCCCATATGTAGTTTGGTGTCTGTTTTTAGACTATCGTTGAGTCAAAATACTCGCAACAATGCCAGCAATTAGGTCATGCAGTCAGTGGGACTGGAAATGGTGAAACGTACACACTACATGTTGCTGGCATAGTGAAAACATGTTGTGATATGAATGGAATCAAACACCCTGGTTCATTCAAATACATGTAAACATACATGTATATAATTTGCAATAATCACAGCGCTTTATTTCAATGACTGAGATATGTTCCGCAAAATTAATACAAATGAGCAGACATATTGTCAAGTGCATCGCATATCGCTGCTTTGGCCAGATGAGTGAGGCGTGAACGTGAATGATGTGAAAGATCTTCATTATTATGATTCAGCCAGTACCATTCATATCTCGATTAATGTTCTTTTAAGGATTAAATAAAGTCAGGACAAGCAGTGATGTTGTGGTTTTTGTTTTGTTTTTGCTTTTTGTTGCTGTTGTTATTGTTTCGTGTTGGTTGGTTGTTGTTCTTTTTTCTTTGTTTTCCTCCTTTCTTTTTGTTATCGCGCTAATTTAACATGTGAAATTGTGAACTATATCTGCTATAAAATGGGACCTTTAAGAGATCATTTTGAAATTGCTACGAAAAAAGAAAAGAAAAAGAAAACAATTGTACCAAAACCCCATTTTGATGTGTGTGTATTATTAGATAGTGCGTAAACAACATTTGCTAGGACAAAAATGGACATCATAAATCACCAAACAGAAAGGGCTATGACTCTGGTATTGTTCGAAAAATTTGGCAGAAGCATTAATGTCCCTTTGATTATTCATCTTACGACTTTTGAGTAAAGTCTGGGGTCACTTAGAGTACAGCCCATAATATAGTACACTAAATACAAAACCAAATGAGCTTACTTCTTTGATAACGTTCCTCGGGCACAGTACTAGAAAGTACCTATCAACCAGCTGTATGCCTACAACAAGTGACCCCGTAAAGTAGTATTAAGAGGATGATAGCATGAGGGATGAGCACTAACGCCTGATGCGCAGACATAGCTCAAAATACGACGGGACGGAGCAGTTAAGGGGAACAAGTAATAAACTATAGCCTAGACCCCTAGATAGTTTGGGGTGGAAGACAAGAAACAAGTAGAAAAGGCAACCAGGGACCCCATCCGACCTGCCACTGCTAATCTCTATGTTGAACAACATTGGGGGTTATTTATAGCGCTAATTGGTAAAATTTAGATATATAGACCTAACCATAGGCTTATAACAGATACGATGTGGGCTTGAGGCCACTAGCCAACAAACACCAACCATGTTTTTACTAGATATATCATAATAATAGTAAGTGTGGTGAAAGTGTGCGCTTGACCGCACGGTAAAATATCACATGACTCCGTGACGTTGAAAGCATACATAAGGGAGCTAATCTCTTTGTTTTGACAATAACCGAGCTCCACTCTCTTCCGGTTATCGTCCTCAGTTCTCGGAAAACCAGCTTCTTGTCTCGGTCGGTAAGACTCCAGGTACGAGGCCCTCAGAATTTTTAGGTGTTGTCTTATGATTTTTCTAATTCATGGATTAATGTTTGTCAAACAAGTTATAAGTAGAAAATATCTTAGGTATGCGTAACAAATCCGTTCAAACGTGTCTCATGCAGTCAGTCCAACTCTGAGTCGGCCTTAGTTTTCGACCATACTCGCTGTTCCAGATTGCTCGTTGGAACGTGTTTATAATATGTAAGATTTTATTACATTCTTAGACTACATGGTTTCTTATGGATATCTTCTGAAACAGGGCATTTGGTTATCTTCATTAGACTTATCATAAGACTGCAACTGTTCCTGATTTTGTGATTTTGACCCTTTTTGGAGTGCCATGTCTTGCTGTTTCCATTGCCTGTCTTGTCTGTCTTGTTTATTTTTATTTCCACAGTCTCGTTCTGCAGGTTCTATATAGGTCTAGACCTCTAGCTTTTTTTTTTTGGTATCCTCAGAAACATAGACATGGACGCTCTATCGCGGGAGCTTCGCTCAGTAATGAGCAGACTGTCAGATGTGGAGTCCAAAATGTTCGACTTGAAGATGGAGAATGTGTCACTGAGAGATGATATTGACAAGCTAAAAGGGAATCAAAAAGAGGTGATGAGAGGAATAACTAACATAACTCATTGTAGTCATGCAGGCCGCATATGGCTGATATCTTCTCTACAGAATGGGTTGCATAGCCATGTGTTTCCAGCGCGATTGTTTTCTCACAAATGGATGAAACCGAGGTCTAACAATCCCTCCCATATCCTAAACTCTCTCCCTGTCTCGCCCGCTATCATTTTACTGGTTATTTTTCTATTCATTGTTCTATTATTATACTTTCTCCAGCCTCTGCCTACAGTGGAGGTGCCAACGGGGAGTCAGGACCAACTGAGGGAATACGTCCAGAGTTTACAAAGTCAGGTGTGTTCAAGCCTAGACATTTCATTTCTCGACTAATACTACAACATCATGTTGGTTATTTCTTGGAATAGTATAAAATCAATCATTCTTTTTTTAGGGGGCATTTTTGTCCAATTCATTTCTTCTACCAAGATACTTATCATGATAATTTTGCTTATTTTACAACTGATTTTCTTGTACAGTAGAACCAAGCTCAAGCCTGAAAAAAGTGTAGCTTGTTCATTAATTTTTTTGATTGCTCAGAAATATTAACATCAATCCCACCAGGCAGTACAAGGACTGGGATGTTTTGCTCAAAGTTCATCGTCAGAAACATTAAGATACCTAATCTACCATAAAAAGTAAAATGAAGAAAAAATCTTAAAAATTTTTTTCAATGCCAATGAGTTCATGATAAAACATGTCTCTTGACAGGTTTTGTCTCTCCAAAATAAAGTGAAAACCATGAAAAAGAGACAAGACGCTGTGGACAGACAAGTAAGTCAATAAGCAAGTAAGGGATTTGTCAGCTTGAAAATAGCCTTGATCTAGATGCAATGAATCAACTCTTTCAGTTTCCAAAATCTCATTGAAAATTTTCCTTAAATCGGCTCTTAACAGATAACACTCAATTATAAACATTGAAAACTTAAAAGTTGTAGACTGTATATATGACAGGTACTGTCTGGACAGGAAGCTTTTGCTCCAATAAAGATATATTTCCTGGAAACCCTCTTAAAATAGAATTAACCCCAAATTATTATAATCATATTATGACAAGTTGAAGCTTACCTATGTTTTGTCTTTATTTATTGGATAAGTAGTGAGAGACTTGCATCGTGTAATTACGTCTTGTTTCACCACCTACCCAAAATTTTGTCTCTAACTTACTAAACCATTTTAGACAAGAATATCTCTCAAACACTCACTCAACACCTTGTTCCTTTTTTCATTGGGTCACTCTGTAATTGTTGTTTTTTTCCTTTGTTAAACTGTTAAAGGTAATGTTATAAATTATCATTTAGGGAGGGGGGTTTTTTTATGCACATGGTGGCTATATTATATTTTATCAATCACTAGACTGCTAGGGGTTGCTTATTTATTAGGGCTGGTGCGCTTGATAGGGATAATACTGTAGCAATAGTTGTTGTTTTTTTACCAGCATTCTATCACTGGTTCTCTCTCTAAACAGTTTGACCTGCTTGAGGGACTTAAAAAATCTCTCAATAGAGTTTATGCTGATTCCCATCAGAAGTTACTGGCAGATAAAGAGGTAAGTATAAGTATAATGAATCTGCATTACACTTTGTTATTCAAATGATGTTGTGTGATAAGTGAATTTTGACATTTGCTTATATATAGCACATCTCAATTGCAAAGTGTTAAGGGTTTTCCATTAAACTGTTGTCTTATTCTTTTATTTTTATCATTGCATGAATACAAGGATAAGAAATATGTATTGGACTGTGCTTAGGGTTTTTCTCCCGTGAGTATTTGTATTTTGATGTGTATACCAATGATAAGAGTTCTTTATACTTGCCAGGCTGACAGCATACACATACAGGAAGTTGTAAAGAAGATTGACTCTGGGGAAGAGAAATATGATCTGCTAGCCAGGAAGTTTGAGGCTGTCTACCAGATGTGGTCTGAGGGGGGATTGCAGCGGCAGCTGGATTCTCTGGATGTTAAAGTAATCACTTTAGCACAAACAGATACAGGGACAGCAAGATATCTCTTTGGTGCCTTTTTTTTATAACGTTCATTCTATGTATCTAAAAGAAACCTTTTTTTTTTTTTCTCATTTCATATTAAATTTCTGATATTTTTTCAATTTATCTCATTTCATATCAAATTTCGGATTTTTAAACATTATTTAAAGCCATTAGAGTGTCTATAGCATTTCAAAAGTTTTGTGTTTACTGCTGCTTCTTTTTTTCTTTCTTATCTTTCTTATACTCCCATTCATATTACAGAATTTCCTCCTGCCTTTTAACCCTTTCAATGCTAGCGACGCCAAAACTTTCCTCTTCTTATACCGGATAAATCAGATTTCAGTGAACTGACATATGCCAAAAGTCTAAATTTCAGGCTTTTGACATATGTTCAGTTCACTGAAATCTGATTTATCTGGTATAAGAACACATACATTTTCAAGATTGAAGCACATTTCAGTTAGGTTAGAATCATACCTCGCTGCGCTGTGAAAGGGTTGTTGATTTGTGTTTTTTTACCTTCCGTCTACCAGGTAGATGGCTTACAGAATGACCTTGAGAGGACTTATCAAGTTGAACAGAAACATCAGGAGCTTGCCAGGAAGTTTGAGGCAATAAATCAATCACGGTCAGGAGATGAAATGCAGAGGAAATTAAAATCATTGGATGCTAAAATAAACAGAAAAGTAAGTTTTACTATTATTTGATTAGTAAAGTAGAAAAGTAAGTCCTTTAGAGCCTTATGGACTATGGACCCGGAGCTTATCCCAGTTTTTGTAGCGTGAAACGGACAAATGACATGGTTGCCACTCTCTGGATAGAATGCTGGTCTATCACAGACTACTTTCCCCAACCCAATTTGTGGATTGCTACCCATTTTACACCTGGGTGGAGTGGCAATTGGAGTAAATTTCCTCACCCAAGGAAAAACCTAAGTGCCAATAGTAGGAATCAAATCCGGAGTCCCGGGTTCTGGGCTGTATCGCTAGTAGTTAGGCCACCACCCTTTGATTAATAGGCATACTTAAATCTGGTTGAATGTAGAAAGTGGTTCTAATAAGCGTGTCTATTGCTAAATCATAGCATGAGCTCTCTGCTGCTTCGGTCCTTCAATTTTATGGAATAAAATGAAACGTAGATGTTGGATGTCTGTATCTGACACTCAAACCTCATCATACCGCAAACTGAGGGGAAAACATAAAGTTGGCAATAAAACAGGACTGGCTATACAAAGAAAATAGCTATTGTCGTGTGCTAGGATGATAGTAAGGTGAAAAGAAGCACTTATCTTTAGGGCCACAAGGAGGGCATTCAACTATTAAGTGACTCATTGGTGTATATTGAGCCTTTGAGGTGTGTTTGTTTTGCCTGGGTTTTGTAAAGTGGTGATGGAATCTTACGTTGATGATACAACGAGAGATGTAAATACAATTAACAAGCAATGAGTGCTACAAATATATTATTTGTTGGCGGATGGGAGTGTAACAAAATGTTTATTGTTTTTATATAGTTGCCAATCTGTTCCCCTGTTAAAAGCTGGAAGTAGGTGAGGATGGCAATTTAAGAGGTGTTAGTATAGAGAGGTTTGAGTGTATGTTTACTTGTAAGAATTTGACAATGGAGAGAGAGAAAAAGATAGATATATTGATGATAGATAGATAGATAGATAGATAGATAGATAGATAGATAGACAGATAGTAGATAGATAGATAGATAGATAGATAGATAGATAGATAGATAGATAGATAGATAGATAGATAGATAGACAGATAGTAGATAGATAGATAGATAGATAGTAGATAGATAGGTGAAACAAAAGGAGTGATTAATAGGCCCATATATAGTTACAAAGACAAGACAAGCGACGTTTCGACCAA
>JAUEKZ010203317.1:0-11049 GCA_031471865.1 Melibe leonina
TATATAATATATAGTTACGTGTGTGTTTGTGTGTGCGTGCGTGTGTGTGTATGTGTGTGTGTGTTACGGACAGGTGGAGTGAACGGGGAAGGGCTGGGGGGGGGGAGGGGAGGAGTATACCATTGTCGTTGGCAGCATTGTTACGGCTGCATTCAAATTCAGCGTTCATCAAAATAATCACCAGCTTTGCGTGATCAGAGCGGCGGTGATTGGACGAGACCACGACAATAGATTTCCTATGATTACCGTAATGAGAGGGGGAGGGGTGGGGGAGCTTGTGATGAGAGCCAATAATATACGACGTCGGGTTTATGCAGAGGAAGAATATAACTTACAACCTAGAATGTATACAGGGAAACCCTGATATAACAGTGTTACGGGAATCCTGTATATTTCTGATGTTCGAATTACGAAAAGCACGATGTACGAGATCATATGTTGTGATACGTCACTTGCTCTTTGATATGGCAACTTCAGTGTTGTTAGTGCGTCTTCTTTTCTGTTCAATAAAGTAAAGGTCATAATCAAAAACATCGCCTCGTTCAATCGTTGTGAGTGCGAAACAAACAGAATCAACGCGACCGAAAGTTTTTTGGGTTGTTTTTTTTTTTTTTTTGCCCTGTCGATGTGTCTTGGCTCAGACTAATTTATAATAATATAGTTATTGTACTTTACTTACTTGCTTCCGGTGCCATCTTCATTTTTTAGCAGAGAATGGTCATAATGAGTATGAAGATAATGATGATGATGTATAGTTTGTTCAAATTGTTGTTCATGATTATGATAACGATAATGATCTGTCTTTGTGATAAGGTATCCGTGGGGATATAAGTTTCCATACTTACCGGGCAAGTAACGTATGCCTGTGACGTCATATAATGACAATATGCCAGCAACCAAATGAGTGGTGTTCACCTTTTTTACCCCTTCAAACATTACCATTACATTCATTTGTGTGTATGTGTTAGTACAGTGCGGGCATTGTTGTTAACAATTTGACTCAACGTATACAATCTGTAGGCAGAGCGTTACCATCGAAACTGACAGGTCATGGGTTCGAGTACAATCCGGGCCATGCATTATCCCAAGACCTTTATGGGAACACTGTTGATTCTTTCACTGCTAAGGACACCAACATCTTTAAGATTTGCCTTTTCTTATACCAGATAAATCAGATTTCAGTGAGCTAACATATTCCCAAAGCCTGAAATTAAGGCTTTTGGCATATATGTCAGTTCACCGAAATCTGATTTTATCTGGTATAAGAACACGTACATTTTCAAGATTTTGAATATTTCAGTTGGGTTCGAACCAGACATCGTTGTTAAAGGGTTAACCCATTCTATGCTAAAGTTCTTTTTTTTACTAGAGAGAGATTTTCGTGTATATATACACATACACATTGTATATATACACATACACATTTTATATATGCATGTCAATAACGGATATTGATTTGTAATGGAATATTATGCCAGGCGTGCGTGTTTTGTTTTTGTTTTTGGTTTTGTTTTTTGGTTTTTTGGTGGGGGGGTGCAAAGAAAGAGAGAGAGACATACTAAGAAAAAGAGATAAAGTGAGCGAGCGAGCAAGAGAGAGAGAGAGAGAGAGAGAGATGATGATGATGATGATGATGACGTAATCTTCTTCATAAAACATAATAGAATGAAAAAATGTAGAAGCACGTAGAAATAGAAGAATCCCTGTCTGTGAGTAAACAGAGCAAAACAACATTAGCCGTTGCTTTTGTTTTGATTTTTTGTTGTTGTTGTTGTGGGTTTTTTTTAAATATGAATGTTTATCTTACTCTTAAACCAACATTAGCTGGTGTTTATGTTTCTTTCGTTTTGTGTTGTTTTGTTTTTAATACTCATATCATATCTTACCCGCCTTAACTCCATCTCTTTTTCTGTTTTCTTCGATTTCAGGAATATTGCCACACCAAATCCTCCCACTACAACTAGAACTACAACTACAACAACATCAACGACAACGACAACGACAACAACGACAACGACAACTATAACCTATAACAGGCACTCAACAAACTGCCTGTTATCGCTGCAAATTAATCGAGCCACGTCATTTCGATCACCTCTACCTAAACTGCCATCCTATTTGTTGACCCGTTGCCATAGCAATTGTCGTGGTAACACTCCCCCGTGACTTCATATCCTCTTCCGGTTTACTCGTAGTGTCGGAAATTCGCAGAATAACGGACTAGGAAGAACAATGTTAATGAGTTCCCTAGCTGTCAAATGACGCTTGGAAGCAGCAATTTTATAGCGCTGATGAGATCGGTGCGAAGTACAAGCCTGTTTACACCTGCTAAAAACTCGTCTCTGGACTCGATTTACCAAGGACAATGCCATAAATAGATAACCTAGAAAAAAAATTATATATGAATACACAAATATACCACGCGTTATCTTAAAAGCTTTTAGCGACCATACTTATCTTTAAAACTGTTTCCCCACTCTCCCTTTTTTTATCCTAAACCTCAACAACAACAAAATAATGTTATTATCGTTATTCTCAAAACACCTTACGCAGGGCGGGAAAACATGACTCAATTATACGAAATAGAATCGATATTTCTTTAAATCTTTTTTTTTTTTTTTACAAACCCTAGCAAGACCCAACAATAACCGTTAAAATAACAACCACAACAACAACAACAACCTGAAAGAGCCAAGCTTTGATAAATGTAATGTGTGGATTAGGTGACTTTAGTGATCAACTGAATCAAATCTATTCGCACAAATATTTTACAACAATGACAACAACAACAACATTTTGAGAAGCCAGCTGTAAGCCCCACAAGCCTTGAACATACCTCCATGCTTTTGGCGACCGATAGTTTTACCGGTCCACCACCACCGCAGTTTCTACATAACAACAACAACAACAGTATCATCGAGCCCTGATTATCCAAGCCATTGATTAGTTTATCCTCTTTGACAAGGGCGTGGCATGTGTGCCTGCCAGTATCTGTCTTGTCTGTCTGTGTCTGTCTGTCCGTGGATAGCACAGTCGTCTTCTACATGACTAAAAGCGTCGACGTAATCATTTGGACGAGGGGTATAATTCTGGCGACTTGACCCAGCCTTCTAAACTGTCGGACCAACCATCGACTCCCCCGAGCACCAAAAAAACGCCCGGATGCTTCAAGATGAGGTGATGTCGCCCGCCACCGCCCTCGTCGCCCTGCTTCTGTGCAGCATCTGCGTGTTTACGCTGGTGGCCAACACGGTGGTGTTTGTGGCTGTGGGATACAGCAGCTGTCTCCGAACCGTGTCCAACCTCTTCATCATCAGCCTCAACATCGCAGACGTGCTGGTTGCCACCATTGTCATGGTACCCGCCACGCTTAACACGGTCTACGGGAAGTGGGTCCTTCCCCACCAACTGTGCTCCATCTGGACTTCCTTGGACGTCATGCTCTGCAGTGCATCAGTCTTGAGTATCTGTTCGATCAGCTTCGACAGGTACCTGGCCATCATCACTCCTCTACGGTACAAAAACATCATGACGTTTAAAAGAGCGCTTTTGTTACTCGCCGCACTCTGGACGATAGCGATCTTAAGTTCATTCGTCCCGATAAATAACGGTTGGCATAATATGAACCAGCCGGGATCGTCGACGGAGAATCTAACCGTGTCTTCCTCTGTCAACCCTCAGTGCGTCCTCAAAGTCAGTCTAACCTACGCTCTACTCGCGGGCGCGATTACCCTCATGCTCCCCATCATCATAGCGCTGTTCCTCTATTTCAAGGTGTCGGAGGAGGCCAAACGCCAAGAGCTGTTTGTCCGCACTCTCATCGCCCCCAGCAGAGTCCTTCTAGGGCAAGACGTCACCAGCAAAAGCGTCCGGGAACCTTTCACCCGGAAGGCCTCCGTCACCCTGGGCGTGATTGTCGGGGCGTACGTGGTTACCTGGACACCTTTCCTCGTTGCCAACGTCGTGGACGCGGCCTGCCACTGCATCCCCCCCAACCTGTTCACCTTCATCGTGTGGCTGGGATACTCAAACAGCCTCATCAACCCCATCATCTACCCCCTCCTCATGAGAGACTTCAGGAAAGTCTACAAGAAAATGATATTTAGTTGCTGTCCCAAACTGAAATTTGTCAAAACCAAATCGAACGATGTGCTCAACTGCAGTAAACCCGACAAATCAATACCCAATGGCGTATCGAACAGCAATGACCTGATCATTTCAGAAAGTGTATAATAATTCATCAATTATATAATGTATATCGTGTATTTTGTTGTAGCAGTGTACATAATTATATTATACAATGGTAATGATGTGTATATTTCATAGTACATATGTGTCAAAACGTTTGTAGATTATTTATGAGAGATAACACGTTGTGGTGGGGACGGGTACGCCTTTTACACACTACACACTACACACATGTGCATGTGTTATTATCAGGCTTGTGATATTAATTCCTCCGCAGGATGTCTTCTAGTCTACAAAAAATGAAATTAATAAATTAGATATACGAAATACGACGAAAGTATTAATGGACGAATGCATAAATTAAACTGGAGACAATGATAGACTGTATGCGTTACATCAAATTGAATACTCAATCGCATGCATTGCACTAACAAAGGTGTCATTGCTATGCAAAAAATGTGGAAACGAATCACATATTATCTTATCACAAGTTATCTTATATTATCTTATATCATATTGTTGCTGATATTTTGTGATTATGACGTCAAAGTTTCGAATGTAACGCTCTTCCTACAGACTGTATGCGTTGTGAGTAAAACTACTCACAACAATGCCCGCTTACACACACAGTAACGAGTGTGATTGTGATATTTAAAGGGAGAAAATGTGGACGCTACTCTTGCTGGCATATTTTTATTATGACGTCAAACGTCTTTGATATTATTGCCTGTATGTGTTTGACGTCATGGTGACAGCTTGTCCGCAACCAAATGAGTAATGTTTACCTTTTCCCCTTGGCAATAACACCAAAACACAGCAGTGTGTGTGTTAGCACAGTGCAGTCATTGCGAGCATTTAGTCCGCACAATACAATACTGACGACATTAACCCCGTACTCTACTAACACACACACACACAGTTTAATTGTGTTTCGGTGTTAGTGTGTGGGAGGGAGAGGGGAAAAAACGTGAAAACTAATCACATATTGTTGCTGACATGTTGTCATTATGACGTCATACGTGATTGGTCTGTGATAAATAGATACGGCAAGTAAATAAACGGGACGGATGATTTCCGATAATTGGTGTTTGCAGGCACTCAATTAACAACACAATCAATACCTTACGTCTTTTCATGTCATAAATTAATTAATGATGGGATCGTTTTTTCCACCTTCCTTTCGTTTCACTCCAGTCGTTAATTATGATAATATGATTCTTGTTTTTGTCGTTATTGTTGTTTTGAGTTGTTGTTTTTTCTCCCCTCGATGACTTCTAATCTCAGGACAAGTATATATTATATCATATTGAGAGCGTACGATGTTTAAACAGTAAATATCATAACACGCAGTAATGATGGTCGATCTAAGGTAATCAATCAACTTTTATTACAAAACAAACACGTAATATACACGGTTCAAATAGGATTCTTTTTAAGTTATAAAATTACATATTGAATATTATATACTCACAAATCTACAATAGAAATGACAGTGTCATAAATAGGTGACAGTTCACAGAAATCTGGTTTATCTGGTATAAAAACAAGTACATTTTTTAAAGATTTTGCATATTTCAGTTGAGTTAGAATCACACCTCGCTGTAAAAGGGTTAACAGGCAATAATAACCAACCAAGAATCCTCATTCCCCTGGAGAGCACAGCCACTTTGGCCTCACAGCACCAACGCACGCCGACGGTAAAAGTAAGCAGCTCCATCCATTGTACATCTCCGGACACAAGAAGAGCCTTCTTAACCCTTTTACAGCGAGGTCTGATTCTAACCCATCGGATATATGCAAAGTCTTGAAAATGTACGTGTTCTTTACCAGATAAATTAGATTTAAGTAAATTGATATATATGTATGTCAAAAGCCTGAATGTCAGGCATTTGGCATGTATGTCAGTTCACTGAAACCTGATTTATCTGGTATATAAACTGCAAATCTTGAAGATTTTCTTGTCGTTAGCATTGAAAGGGTTACAACAATCCCCAACAGGTCCGGGTTTTTTTTTTATGTTATTGATGTTGTTGTTGTTATTGTTGTATGAGTTTATTTTATATTCTCTATAGGATAAAACCCATTTTGGGCTAGCTGATTGAAGAAATTTTTTATAGATTTTGGTCGTCAAGAAGTTTGTTTTCTGGTGCTTTTAGAGTTTATCACTTATTACTTTGTTTTGTTTTGTTGTTGCGGTTTGGTTTTTTTCGGAGTTTTTAAATATGACCATAGCAGTTGCAAGTGCCCTAAAACTCTCAACAAACAAACAATAAGCTTGGCTGTTTGTTGATTTGTTCTTGGTGTTGTTTTTTTTTAAGGGGGGGGGGGGAGAATGTTTTATTTTGTTATTTTTTCTTCTTGATTTTTTTTTTGTTGTTAACATTTTCTATTCGGTTTTTTTTTATTGTTTTATTTTGTTTGGATTTTTTTTTTTTTTTTTGTTTTTTTTTTGTTTCTTTCTTTTCATAAGGATCCTCTCATTGCAATGAAGACCGTTCTACAAGCATTGGCACAACCCATTCATTTCTATCTATCTACCTCCCCATCTTTCTCTCCTCTGTCTTCCTACACCCCTCTATACCCCCGCTCTCTCTCTCTCTCTCTCTCTCTCTCTCTATCTCTCTCTCTCTCTCCGTGTCTCTCTCTCACTCTCTCGCTCTCTCTCTCTCCGTGTCTCTCTTTTTGTCTCTTTTCTCTCTCTCTGTCATTTTCTGTCTCTCTTTTTTCTCATATGTCTCTCTCTTTCTCTCTATCTCTCTATCTATCTCTCTATCTCTCTATATTTCGCTCTCTTCCCCCCCCCCCTCTCTCTCTCTCTATTTTCCATCTTAACTGAGAAACGACACAGCAATCTACCTCCAACTTAAAAAATAATTCATCGAATTGAAGTAAAATTTAAACCTCGAGCATTTGAGAGCAAACAAAAACGACAACATATCATTATCATCTTAATTTGCAGCGGGTGCGTTTATCACAAATGTGTTTGTTTGTGTGTGTGTGTGTGTGTGTGTACATATGAGAGAGAGAGAGATAAAGAGAGAGAGAGAGCATGTGAGTATGTGTTTGTTTAAGCGTGTGTGTATTCGTATGAACATGAGTGTGTGCTTGTGTGTGTGTGTGTGCATGTGAAAAAGAGAGAGAGAGACGGAGAGAGAGACACAGAGAGAGAAAGAGAGAGATAGAGAGAGAGAAAGAATGAGAGAGAGATAAGGAGAGACAGACAGAGAGAGAGGGAGAGAGAAAAGAGACAGAGAGAGAGACTCACACACAGAGAGAGGGAGAGAACAACAGAGACAGAGAGAAAGACACAGAGAGAGAGAGACAGAGAAAGACAGAAAGAGAGAAGGAGATAGAAAGAGAGAGAGATACAGTGTGTATGTGTTTGAACAACTCTGATAAACAGATGGACCTCCCAACTCATGGCAATCGGACTTAAGAACGAATGAATGAAATGTCACCACAGGACCTGACGCTATTCGTATCCACCGTGTCAGTCTGTACCGTCATCCGTTCACATATTGATCGATTGATTTATTCATCGTATCATTTTCATTCTTTTCTTCATTGATCTATCTCATTCGCCTATTTATTTTTATTTTTTTAATTATTTATTTATTTATTTATTTATTTATATATTTATTTATGCATTTATTTACCTATTCATTTTTATATCCATTCATGTTTTTATCCCCACTTTATTAATCTATTGATTCATTCATTATTTACTTATTTGTCTATTAATTTGTTTCATGAAATGCTCACAATAATTAAATCTATGTTTTATCGACAATAAATTAACACAATATTATATAATATCTTATTCTGTACATTTCCATATACGTTTATATGAATATATATATCATTGTTCGATCACATATTCTAATGTTACACCAGTGCAATAATCATGACCTAGACACCAATTTCGCTGTTTACTGACCAGTTTTTTGCAATTCAAAATACAGTTAATGGATGTTTCATGGATGATAATTAAATTTTTGCATCACAAAATTACAATGAAATACACGTCATCCTAATATGTATATATATATATATATATATATATATAGTCTGATACTGACAGGTTAAGGAGTGTATTTTATCCACCATTTTCTTCACCTACCAAATCATATTCTAATTGTAAACATAAAGAGTGTTAAGTCTTCCCGCTCTCTCTTTCACTCTCTCTCTCTCTCTCTCTTTCCTTTGCGCCTTCTATCGCTCTATCTCTCTCTATTTCTTTATATTTCTCTTTATTTTTCTCCCTCTCTCTCTCTCTCTCTCTCTCTCTCTCTCTCTCTCCTTCGTGCTCTTTATCTCTCTATATATCTCTCTATTCCTCCTTATCTCTCTCTCATTCGTGCTCTCTCTCGCTCTATCTCTCTCTATTTCTCTTTATCTCTCTCTCCCTCTCTCTTTCTCTCTCTCTCTCTATCCCTCTCTCTCTCCCTCTCTCCTTCGCGCTCTCTATCGCTCTATCTCCAGACGATCATTGAACCTTCTTGAGTTACACAACCTTCAAGCTGTGCAATACCCCCCCCCCCCCCCCCCCCCCCCATAACAGCATCAGTTACAACAAACTATCGCATACGACAGTGACATTTATTATTGGCTCCAATTCGATTCACATATTATCTCCGTTAATCTGAGCAAGTACAATCATATAGCATACTAAGATACGTCGGACAGACCCATAAGCCCCTCACCCCCTCGCCCTCCCCACTACCCCCCTCCTTTACCCTCCCCCTATCATTTCCCCCACCACCACCACCAGTCTTTCGCACTATACTTGTCGTAAGCTCTGTCCAAAATATCCACGTTTTAGTAGGACTCATCAAACGGCACCTACCAATCAATCAATCAGTAGAAAAACATATTATACTGGAGGCAAAGGAGGACCAATTAGATAGAAGATGGGAACAACAGGACATACAAGACTGGTTGGGAATGACAACAACAGAAGGGAGTAGACTGGCAAGACATTGTTCCATGTTTCGTTAGAAAGTTCGAGAAGCAACGTCCTACAAAGGATAGCTGACTGACTGACTGACTGACTGATCTACTTCAAACTGTGCATGAGAATGAGAAATGCACACGTGTTAGGCTTTAACCATCCAAATTATCAACATATCTATCAAAATATTCGGGCTGCAGTTTTGTTTGGGTTTTTTCTTTTCATTATTAACACAATTTTAAAAGAGAGATACCTTAATACATAAAGATGACTAGAAGCATATCATGATTGCTAAGCAAATTGCAATAAAATCAGCAGAGTAAAACGATGATATTGATAATAACCGAGCTTTTACTGGAGTGTGAAACATTCATTCGGATTAAATGCTTTAAAATTGAATATTAAAGACATGACGCTCGAAACCCGATAAGTAACAACAAGATCATATATTTTTACAGGTGCTATTCATTCATTTCGGTCAAATTGATGGCAATTTTATTTTTTGGCAGTCAGACAGTATTTTTTTGCCTGCTCACCTGGTGAAATCAATACAGTAAAAAACTGACAGAACAAACTAACCGCAGACACCATAAAGAAAAGAGTTCGTTCTATCCATGATTCATCTTAAAGGTTTATATTGTATCTTATTGAAATGATCAGGTCAAAATGAAAAAGAAAAAAAAGAAATTGTGGGCGCAGATATTTTTTCGTTATACTCTTAAGGTCGTTGAAAGCGTGTCAGTTAGAAGCGTCGTCAACTGTAGTATGTGTGTATGACCATCCCCAACATGTTTTGGTAGCGGGCATAAAAAACGGTGGCTACGTGAAATAGTTTCCATTGCCTGCCAACCTACTATCTATTAACCCTTTTACTGCTAAGGTTATTTCTCAAGCTACAAATCTTCTTGGTACCAAATAAAAAATATTTCATTGCACAGACAGATAAATGTCAAAAGCTTGACATTCCGGCCTTTGACAAACGTAATTCCACTGAAATATCCTTTATCTAGTATAAGAACACGAGAATCTTGAATATTTTGAATATTCTGTTTGGTTAGCACCAGACTTCGCTGTGAAAGGGTTAACAAGGAAAAACCATTAAGAGAGTCTTGTCTCTGCATTATCGTGACTAATACACTACACAGCCTTGTCACACAGACTATTTAACACTTTCAATGCTAAGGACACCCAAAATCTTCCAGATCTGACTGTTCTTATACCAGATAAATCAGATTTCAGTGAACTGACATATGCCAAAAGCCTAAAATTCAGGCTTTTTGCGTATGGTCAGTCCTCTGAAATCTAACTTATCTGGTCTATGGAATACGTAAGTTATGAAGTTTTTGCACGATCTACTTGATTACACTCAGACCCCACTGTGAAAGGGTTAAGATGAGATAATGGCGTCGCCGTCGCATGGACGCTTGCCGTGAACAGTGCATCGTCCATTGTTCGTAGAGTATGTAGCGAGTAATCTGTATCCATGTCTATTGTCTGTCTGTCTGTCGGTCTGTCTGTCTGTCTGTCTAGTAGGCTCTGGTCTGTCATTCGAATGCTGGGGAGTAACTGATTTGTTGTCGCTTCCATCCATCCTTCCCGTTACCATGACAACGTGAATACAATAATAATAGTAATAATAATGTTTATCCGTACAACAGACTGTAGAGACGTCGTAGAGGTAACCCTTTCAATGTCAGGATATTCTTTTATAGGTAGATACATCAACATTTTCAAAGATTTGTCTGTTCTTATGCTAGATATATCAGATTGAAATGAATTAGCATAATAGACCAATTAGATAGACAATGGGAACAGGACATACAGGACTGGTTGTGTTTTTGTTTGTTTGTTGAGAGTTTTAGGGCACTTGCAACTGCTATGGTCATATAAGCGCCCAGGGGTAAGTAAGA
>JAUEKZ010203339.1:0-11048 GCA_031471865.1 Melibe leonina
TATACTATACTATACTATACTATACTATACTATACTATACTATACTATACTATACTATACTATACTATACTATACCACACTTCTTTACAATACTTCTACACTATAAAATTTCATATCATATTTTAAAGGATCATATAAACTATACCCCTCCACGTTACAAACCAGACCATCGCATTCCTGTGTTCCTTTTTACCCTGTACATTCATAATGCATGATTTACATACACAAACATAATATGTCTTTCATTAAATCCCGTCAAACGCGTCTGTACAAAAAATATTCCACGGTTGGATGATCCAAAATCATATTACCATTGTCATATTTGAAATAACATGAAAGGAGGATGCTGTTTCATTCTTTGCTGGTTGTTTATTTATTGAACGTCACTCTCATATCAAAGGGAAATCACTCTAGCTAGACAAGTCAACCTACTGTCATATTTGTCATGCAGATATATTCAAACGGAGGGCTCTCCTCTCCACTATCTCACACAGTCACAGTATACAGTCACCTGTCCAACCAACCAGTCGTAGCTCTGTTCCCAAACCGCGAGCGTCTGGCGGCCCAACCAACAGACCATAGCAACGCCTGGAATCAAAACACTTACAACACTGCCCGCATTGTACCAACACACACAGAGATTGTGTGACGGTGTCATTGGAAGAGGAAACAAAGTGAAAACTGCCACCGTGCGTTGCTGGCAAGTTGTGTATATGACGTCAAACGCGATGGGTGGATGGAGTGAAAGAAAGAAAACCCCCAACAATTTTAACATGTTTGGTTTGAAACGGCTGGGGTTCGAACATCAGCCCCATCGGTTCTAAGGCACAGTCTCTACTTATCGAGCCACGAAGTCAGGCATATCCGTCCGTCTCTAGATTCGTGATTACCGTGATTCGTGATTAAGTGATTATCGTGATTCGTGACAATAATATCTTCTCCCATGATCACGATATCTCCAAGAAAAAGCTGTGATCATGTTTAAGCATAAGAGGGGAGCGTCTTGACAAACAGATAAAAATCTTTCACCTTTTAGAATTCGATTGAAATCTTGCAATCTGGATTTCTTTGTCTTGTTTCAATACACAATGTAATTCAAATATATGTGGGAGGATTAGTTGTATGGATGGATACAGACAAACAGACAAACAGACAGACAGATAGATAGATGAGAGATAGATAGATAGAGAGAGAGAGAGAGAGGGAGAGAGAGGGAGGGAGAGAGAGGGAGAGAGAGGGAGAGAGATAGAGAGGGAGAGAGAGAGAGGAAGAGAGAGAGAGGAAGAGAGAGAGGGCGAGAGATGGAGAGAGAGGGAGAGAGAGAGGGAGAGATAGAGAGGGAGGGAGAGGGGGAGAGAGAGAGGGAGAGAGAGGGAGAGAGAGTGAGAGGGGGGAGAGAGAGAGGGAGAGAGAGGGAGAGAGAGAGAGGGAGAGAGAGTGAGAGAGAGAGAGGGAGAGAGAGGGAGAGAGAGGGAGAGAGATAGAGAGGGAGAGAGAGAGAAAGAGAGAGACAGAGAGAGATAGGGAGAGAGAGAGAGAAAGAGAGAGATAGAGAGAGTATTGTATCTTATCTGAATATTTGACTAACGTCGATATCTGACTGGTTTATAAGATACCCTTCTTTTTGTAGAGTTCATGTTTGTTCATCTCAAATATGTGAGAGCATATAAATATAATGTCATTTTAGATCCCGCATTGTTAACTCGCTCAATGTATTCACATAAGAAACGTTTGTTTGTTTATTGAGAGCTTTGGGACGCTTTCAAATGCGAATGTCATGAAGAAGGAAGGGAAGTAACTGGGAATTGATCAACTAGTATTATAAAGTTTGACTGTGCTAAAACTACTAAGGGAGGTAAACGAGTAAATTACGAATCCTGATGAATGGGATCAGCAGTTACGTCCCTTTATTGACTGAGTTTTTTTTTTTTTTTTAAAGGGTTGTAAAATGTAAAAGTTTCCGAGAAAACTGATCACAAAACAAAACTGGATTTTTCGGGCAATGGGGTCTTAGGTTGCTCGTTGTCTGTTGAATCAAAGCCCTTACACAATTTAGGTCATATCAAAGGTGGAGCTCGCTAGGTAAAACTGCGTGCTGACACAGAGAGATAAAATGAGGCCGCAAATGATTATGATAATAAACAGTAACACTCCTTGTCAGTTACAACTCCCTATGCTACCAGCTGCAACTATTCTCTTATGACAATAATGATGATGATGATAATAATAATAGTGATAATAATCTTAATAACCATTATAAGGATTATCTCAATAAAAATGATAATAATGATAATAATAATAATAATCATCATAAAAACAATGATGATAGTATGATATGATTATGATGATGATAATACAGTAGTAATGAAAATAAAAACGATATTTTTTATCAGCTTGTCATTTACATGAAAAAACACTATGGCAGACAACCAGGATGACAGGTGTAGAGTAGTGTACACAATAAAACACTAGGGCTATATCAATAGACTGTGGGACTCTCATTTGCCCATGGTTTCAGGCATTAAAGATGGCGGTTTTGTGGCAGTAGCGTGTGTGGTAGTGGAAATCAAGCCTTACATCCAGTTCTCTAAGAATGAATTATGTGCTGTAGTGTATTTACATCATAATATCAAAGACTGACCTTTTTTTGAAAACACAGTGATAATTGGACCACTCGAATATATCTCCCCCCCCCCTGTCACAATATATTGACATCGAGCCTACCAACCAGTCGGTCTTAGACTGTTCACATAATACGGAGCGGCTGGTGATGCAACAGCTACTAAAATGCCGATTTTGAATTGACGTTTTATGAATCCCCCGGCCTGGGTTCCAACCACCAACCTTCCTGTACCGACACGGACGGTCTACTTACTGAGCCGCCACATATCCTGTATTCCCCTCTCCACACCCTGCTAAGTCGTCACTGTCACTGTCTCGATGATCGATTGATCGATTGATTGATATCACCTGTCGGCTCCAAGTGTCAAAATCTAGCGGACATCCATTGAATGGGAGGGGAAGGAATAGATTGTCCCCCTTTATCAGTGTCGCCGTCACCAGCCACAAAGCCGTTCTCCCTTGTCGGACATGGAGATAAATGGTACGTAGCTCAGGTGGTAGAGCGTCCGCCTCGGAATCGGTAGAATGGTAGGTGGGTAGTTTGAATCCCAGCCGTGTCATGGCTAACAAGACGTTCAAATCATCATTTTAGCACCAGCCCTGCCGAACACTCAACGTTATGTTAACAGTGCCAAGACTGGTTGGCCCCGAGTCAGTATACTGTGACAAGGTGAGATATTCGAGTAAGCCATTCAATAATTACATATGTGTGGCAGCACGTTAATTAACCTTGCCATCGCCAATCTTGAGAGCTACCAGGCAGAGGATAATAAGAATGGAATTGAATCCTTACCCATAAAAGTGATGAACCAGAATGTGCCAGACATCGCCTTTGATAATATTACCTAAGATGTTTTTAAAAGAAGCGTTAATCAATTGGCAACTACTGATCAAAAACTAAATAAATAATGTCCCTGCTATATCCCTCGATGTGAGAACGATGGCTGGGTCGAGTTACATTGGGAAATAGACTGGATAGATTGTAGAGACTGGATAGACTGAATAGATTGGCAATAGACACATCCCCGGTGGTAAGCTATTGCACTCTTATCAGCTATCCTAATTCTGGTTCATCACTTTTCTGGGTGAGGATTCAATTCAATTCTTTTTATCCTCTGCCTGGTAGCTCTCAAGATTGACGAAATTATAGAAAAAATTAGAAAGAAATCTGATTAGAAATAAATAAAAAACCAATAATAAAGTTTGATATTATTGATCTTTTAATGAATTGATTATTTAGATCATTCAATTATTTAGCTATTTGTTCATTTATTTATTCTTTTATTCATTTTTTCATTCATTTTTTTTCATTCTTTCAATTCTATTTTTCACGAATTGATTGATATTTCTATGTATGTGTTTATCATTTCTAAAATCTTTGACTTACTTACACAATCTCTATCAGTTTTGGTTGACTATCAACATGGCCACGGTTTTCTAGTTCTGTTGCTGCTGCTGTTGTTGTTGTTATTGTAATTGTAATTGTTGTTGTTGTTGTTATTGTCGTTATTATTATATTTGTTGCTGTTTTTGTTATCATAATTATTGTTGTTGATGTTGACGTTGAACGGGTCCGTAGCTCAGTATTACAGGTAGTTCTAAGGCACAGTCTCTACTTATCGAGCCACGAAGTCAGGCATATCCGTCCGTCTCTAGATTCGTGATTACCGTGATTCGTGATTAAGTGATTATCGTGATTCGTGACAATAATATCTTCTCCCATGATCACGATATCTCCAAGAAAAAGCTGTGATCATGTTTAAGCATAAGAGGGGAGCGTCTTGACAAACAGATAAAAATCTTTCACCTTTTAGAATTCGATTGAAATCTTGCAATCTGGATTTCTTTGTCTTGTTTCAATACACAATGTAATTCAAATATATGTGGGAGGATTAGTTGTATGGATGGATACAGACAAACAGACAAACAGACAGACAGATAGATAGATGAGAGATAGATAGATAGAGAGAGAGAGAGAGAGGGAGAGAGAGGGAGGGAGAGAGAGGGAGAGAGAGGGAGAGAGATAGAGAGGGAGAGAGAGAGAGGAAGAGAGAGAGAGGAAGAGAGAGAGGGCGAGAGATGGAGAGAGAGGGAGAGAGAGAGGGAGAGATAGAGAGGGAGGGAGAGGGGGAGAGAGAGAGGGAGAGAGAGGGAGAGAGAGTGAGAGGGGGGAGAGAGAGAGGGAGAGAGAGGGAGAGAGAGAGAGGGAGAGAGAGTGAGAGAGAGAGAGGGAGAGAGAGGGAGAGAGAGGGAGAGAGATAGAGAGGGAGAGAGAGAGAAAGAGAGAGACAGAGAGAGATAGGGAGAGAGAGAGAGAAAGAGAGAGATAGAGAGAGTATTGTATCTTATCTGAATATTTGACTAACGTCGATATCTGACTGGTTTATAAGATACCCTTCTTTTTGTAGAGTTCATGTTTGTTCATCTCAAATATGTGAGAGCATATAAATATAATGTCATTTTAGATCCCGCATTGTTAACTCGCTCAATGTATTCACATAAGAAACGTTTGTTTGTTTATTGAGAGCTTTGGGACGCTTTCAAATGCGAATGTCATGAAGAAGGAAGGGAAGTAACTGGGAATTGATCAACTAGTATTATAAAGTTTGACTGTGCTAAAACTACTAAGGGAGGTAAACGAGTAAATTACGAATCCTGATGAATGGGATCAGCAGTTACGTCCCTTTATTGACTGAGTTTTTTTTTTTTTTTTAAAGGGTTGTAAAATGTAAAAGTTTCCGAGAAAACTGATCACAAAACAAAACTGGATTTTTCGGGCAATGGGGTCTTAGGTTGCTCGTTGTCTGTTGAATCAAAGCCCTTACACAATTTAGGTCATATCAAAGGTGGAGCTCGCTAGGTAAAACTGCGTGCTGACACAGAGAGATAAAATGAGGCCGCAAATGATTATGATAATAAACAGTAACACTCCTTGTCAGTTACAACTCCCTATGCTACCAGCTGCAACTATTCTCTTATGACAATAATGATGATGATGATAATAATAATAGTGATAATAATCTTAATAACCATTATAAGGATTATCTCAATAAAAATGATAATAATGATAATAATAATAATAATCATCATAAAAACAATGATGATAGTATGATATGATTATGATGATGATAATACAGTAGTAATGAAAATAAAAACGATATTTTTTATCAGCTTGTCATTTACATGAAAAAACACTATGGCAGACAACCAGGATGACAGGTGTAGAGTAGTGTACACAATAAAACACTAGGGCTATATCAATAGACTGTGGGACTCTCATTTGCCCATGGTTTCAGGCATTAAAGATGGCGGTTTTGTGGCAGTAGCGTGTGTGGTAGTGGAAATCAAGCCTTACATCCAGTTCTCTAAGAATGAATTATGTGCTGTAGTGTATTTACATCATAATATCAAAGACTGACCTTTTTTTGAAAACACAGTGATAATTGGACCACTCGAATATATCTCCCCCCCCCCTGTCACAATATATTGACATCGAGCCTACCAACCAGTCGGTCTTAGACTGTTCACATAATACGGAGCGGCTGGTGATGCAACAGCTACTAAAATGCCGATTTTGAATTGACGTTTTATGAATCCCCCGGCCTGGGTTCCAACCACCAACCTTCCTGTACCGACACGGACGGTCTACTTACTGAGCCGCCACATATCCTGTATTCCCCTCTCCACACCCTGCTAAGTCGTCACTGTCACTGTCTCGATGATCGATTGATCGATTGATTGATATCACCTGTCGGCTCCAAGTGTCAAAATCTAGCGGACATCCATTGAATGGGAGGGGAAGGAATAGATTGTCCCCCTTTATCAGTGTCGCCGTCACCAGCCACAAAGCCGTTCTCCCTTGTCGGACATGGAGATAAATGGTACGTAGCTCAGGTGGTAGAGCGTCCGCCTCGGAATCGGTAGAATGGTAGGTGGGTAGTTTGAATCCCAGCCGTGTCATGGCTAACAAGACGTTCAAATCATCATTTTAGCACCAGCCCTGCCGAACACTCAACGTTATGTTAACAGTGCCAAGACTGGTTGGCCCCGAGTCAGTATACTGTGACAAGGTGAGATATTCGAGTAAGCCATTCAATAATTACATATGTGTGGCAGCACGTTAATTAACCTTGCCATCGCCAATCTTGAGAGCTACCAGGCAGAGGATAATAAGAATGGAATTGAATCCTTACCCATAAAAGTGATGAACCAGAATGTGCCAGACATCGCCTTTGATAATATTACCTAAGATGTTTTTAAAAGAAGCGTTAATCAATTGGCAACTACTGATCAAAAACTAAATAAATAATGTCCCTGCTATATCCCTCGATGTGAGAACGATGGCTGGGTCGAGTTACATTGGGAAATAGACTGGATAGATTGTAGAGACTGGATAGACTGAATAGATTGGCAATAGACACATCCCCGGTGGTAAGCTATTGCACTCTTATCAGCTATCCTAATTCTGGTTCATCACTTTTCTGGGTGAGGATTCAATTCAATTCTTTTTATCCTCTGCCTGGTAGCTCTCAAGATTGACGAAATTATAGAAAAAATTAGAAAGAAATCTGATTAGAAATAAATAAAAAACCAATAATAAAGTTTGATATTATTGATCTTTTAATGAATTGATTATTTAGATCATTCAATTATTTAGCTATTTGTTCATTTATTTATTCTTTTATTCATTTTTTCATTCATTTTTTTTCATTCTTTCAATTCTATTTTTCACGAATTGATTGATATTTCTATGTATGTGTTTATCATTTCTAAAATCTTTGACTTACTTACACAATCTCTATCAGTTTTGGTTGACTATCAACATGGCCACGGTTTTCTAGTTCTGTTGCTGCTGCTGTTGTTGTTGTTATTGTAATTGTAATTGTTGTTGTTGTTGTTATTGTCGTTATTATTATATTTGTTGCTGTTTTTGTTATCATAATTATTGTTGTTGATGTTGACGTTGAACGGGTCCGTAGCTCAGTATTACAGGTAGTTCATCTGCCACGGAACCAGAAGGTCGAGGGTTCGATTCCCGGCCGTGCTATATTTAAAATCGGCAATCTTAAAAAGGGTTAGATTCAACACAAAACACCAGAGGTTCTAGCTCTCTAGATCTCTCTACAGACTCTGTAAACCTTTATCTGTCAAAAAATGTATCGTTTTTATATATGTGCTGATGAAGGTCTAGGCCCAAAACGTTAATTATTTGGTCTTCATTTGTCCTGTATGACCTACTGTACAGGCCTGTCGACCATTTGCATCTGTTGCACCATACATATTCACAGACCAAGTGATCCCCCCTTTTAAAAAGAAAGGATTATTAATCAATTATTTACTCCGAAACGTATTTTTTCCAATGTAAACCATCTCCGTAAAACGTCCCTGGTAGGGTCAAAGTCTATTTATTTTTTACATAACCTATCATCCTACTTACTCCTGGGCGTTGATATGACCTATGCAGTTGAAAGCTCCCTAAAATATTCTCAATAAACAAACAAAAACACATATTTGATTACACACAGTAAACATTGAACTTTCGTATCGAATCAATCAATCGATTAACCAATCAATCGATAAATCAATAAATCAATCAGCAATTAATTAATTACTTCTCTTGTTTATCGAATCTTTAATTACCCCCGTGATATCGTTTGATGAGGTTCCGTCAATAGCTTATCATTTCTACTCATGCCATCCAGCGATCGGGCACATCGTCCGATCGATTTACGGATGTTCCGTCGGAGTTAATCCCCCTGATTTATGGCCCAGCCCAGACCCCTCTTCACGCTCACAGCAATCACAGCTGTCATAAAACTCCAATCCATTTCAATGTGAAACCACTGCCTGGTGCTGGTAGGCCAAGGTGATCCGATAATTTCAAGCCCCAAATCACCCACGACGGGGTTCAAATGGTAGAGCGTCCGCCTCGGAACCAGTAGGTCGGGGGTTGAAGGTTCGAATCTCTGGCCACTTCATGGCAGAGACATTATAAAAAACCAAACTTATCGGTATTTTATCAGCTATACCGCAAGGCATTGTGGGATTGTTAACGCTTTCACTGCGAGGTCCGATTCTAACTCAACTGGAAATATAGAAAGAGCTACAAGCACGGTCGCACCTCGATCAAATTTATCTGACAAAGCAACAACAAATGACAGCAACAATTCTGTCACAACATCGGTATGTTATGGTGGGTGACATTCACCACAAAGATACATCACTCAACTTGATGAAACGGTGGAACTACTTTGAGCTCTGTATTGCTGCGCCTTCTTGTTCGTAACCACAACAAACTTTTGTTTTCGTGAGAGTGTTGTCATTGTGTTGCTTGCTGCAAATTAAATGTGTGTATCAAGGCGGTTATGAAGGCGAGGAAAGTAGGGAGTGTTTTTTTTCATTTTTTTTTTCCATTTTTTTCATTTTCATCTTCAACTTCAAGACAACAGTTGAAAGGGCAAGGTATGTTTTTGGCCTGACTCGCAATCTGAAAGACATGCAGTCCTATTGTAGACTGTATGCGTTTGACGTCATCGTGACGAACATGCCCGCAACTAAGTAAGTAGCCTTCATTGTTGTTTTTCCACTCCCTATAACACCATCACACAATATATGTGTGCGTGTGTCTTAGTCACGCTTTGTGTGTGGACGGGCGGTAGAATAAAACCATAATCAAGCAGCGGAGAAGAACGGGCAAACTGAATGGGGACGGTAGGAGCCGGTCCATAATCCAATTGGGATGGGGGAGGGGGGAGGAGAGGGGAGGAGAGGGGACTTTGGGGAGAGGGGAGCAGGAGGGAAGTGGGGGGAGGAGAGGGAAGGAGGGGAGAAGTGGAGGGAGGAGGGGGGAGGAGGGGAGAAGTGGGGGAGGAGAGGGGAGCTGGAGAGAAGTGGGGGGAGGAGAGGGGAGGAAAGGGGCGTTGGGGGAGGAGAGGGGAGGAGGGGGGCGTTGGGGGAGGAGAGGGGAGGAGGGGAGAAGTGGGAGGAGGAGGGAGGAGGACAGGAGAGGAGGGGGAGGAGAGGGGTGGAGGGGAGAAAGGACCTCAAATATTGGACCGCAGGTACTCCATTCCATTATGAGTACTTGATCGGTATCGACTATCAATAGACTCGTGCTGAACAGATTGGCACATCGTGGTAAGAGTGTCCACATCGGAACCAGCAGGTACAAAGGTTCGAATCCTGGTCACGCCATACTTCAGACTGGTTGGCCCGGTGGCAGTATACTGTGACATGAAGATATCACATAATTCAAAAGAGCGCTTCGTTTATCTCAGTACGTTCACTTGTCTGGAGAGCTCCGATTCTAATATGACCTAAATTGTGTTTAATTTAAAAAAAGACGTTAGTTAAACCAGCAACAGCCCAAACCAAACCACACCAAGGTGAACGTTTTGAGATTAAGAGCGTCAGTCTCAAGCGTGTAGTATAATATTACTGTTCTATTGAAGAGATTAATCATCTTGAGAAATCATGTTTGACATAATGTGTTGTGTCTGGAGTGTATGTTAGGGCAATGGTTTTTTTTCTTTCCCATTTTCCTCCACTCGTTTAACGATTAATACTGTCATTTGTTCCAGGTCAAATCTCTCTGTTATTACTGCTTGCCTGTTTGCTTGTTTCAAGTTTAATGACATTTTTGATACATGTTCGGTCGTGTCAACCGCGGAGCTCTCGATTTAGATAATTAGCGTGCTGCGACGCATATAGATAGATCAGGTATACGTAGATAAGTAGATTATATGATGGTAGGTGAGTAGAAAGGTAGTAGGTAGGTATGTAGGTAGGTGATTAGACAGGTAGGTAGGTATTTAGATAGTAGGCAGGTAGGTCGGTAGGAAGTTAGATGGGTTTGTATGTACGTAGGTAGATATGTAAGTGGATCGGTAGGTTGGTAGATTGATAGGCAGGCCGATAGGTAGGCATGTAGGTAGGTAAGTAGCTAGGTAGGTAGGTAAGTAGTTAGGTGGGTAGGAAGGTAAATAGGTAGGTAGGTAGGTCGGTGGGTGGGTAGGTGGGTAGGTAGGTAGGAAGGTAAATAGGTAGGTGGGTAGGTAGGTAGGAAGGTAAATAGGTAGGTGGGTAGGTAGGTAGGATGGTAAATAGGTAGGTGGGTAGGTAAGTAGCTAGGTAGGTAGGTCGGTGGGTGGGTAGATGGGTAGGTAGGTAGGAAGGTAAATAGGTAGGTAGGTAGGTAGGTAGGTAGGAAGGTAAATAGGTAGGTAGGTATGCAAGTGGATCGGTAGGTTGGTAGATAGATAGGCAGGCCGATAGGTAGGCATGTAGGTAGGAAGGTAAATAGGTAGGCAGGTAGGTAGGTAGGAAGGTAAATAGGTAGGTAGGTAGGTCGGTGGGTAGGTAGGTAGGATGGTAAATAGGTAGGTGGGTAGGTAAGTAGCTAGGTAGGTAGGTCGGTGGGTGGGTAG
>JAUEKZ010203350.1:0-11047 GCA_031471865.1 Melibe leonina
AAACGGTTTCGTCAGAAGCAGAAAAGTGGGGAGGGATTATTAGTGCAGGTAAGAGAGAGAGAGAGAGAGAGAGAGAGTGAGAGAGAGAGAGAGAGAGAGACAGACAGACAGAGAGAGGGGGTGGGAGAGGGATGGAGAGAGAATGAAAGAGGAAGAGATTGGGAGGAGAGAGATAGGCAGAGGGAGAGAGATAGAGAAGAGAGAGAGAGAGTGAAAGGGGTAGATAGAGGGTGAGGGGAGGGGGGGGGGAGAAAGAGAGGGAGGGGCAGGGAGCAAGCTGACATATGCCAAAAGCCTGAAATCAGATCTCGCTGTTAAAGTGTTAACGAGCATAAAAAAATGCAATTAATTGTTTGATCCAAACGAGTGCAATGAAAAGGATACCCAAGCCCAAAGCCACGATTGTTGTATTCATTTTATGCCACTCTGCATTAATTAAACCCTTTAAATGCTAAGGATACCAAATCGTTCATGATTTACCTGTTGTTATTCCAGATAAATCAAATTTCAGTGTCAGGCTTTTGATATATGTCACTTCACTGAAATCTGATTTATCTGGTACAAGAACACATACATTTTCAAGATTTTGCATATTTCATTAGGGTTAAAATCGGACTATGCTGTGAAAGGCTTTTACTGATAATCAGGCTTTTGGCATATGTCAGTTCACTGATATCTGATAAGAACACGTACATTTGAAAGATTTTGCATATAATTCAGTTGGGCTTGAATCAGACATCGCAGTGAAAGGGTTAAAGAAAAAAAACCACCAGGTATAATTTGACTCGAACATAGCAAAGGTCCCAAAGATTCCATCGTCTCAAAACCACTGCATTCATGACTCAAGAGATTCATTAGATAAAGGTAACAGCCTTTCGCGTAGAAAACATGGACCACACTTCCGTTTAGTTGAGAGCAATGAAATGAAACAATTTACAATTCAAAGAAACGATGAATAATCATTGTGAATGAGATTTTGGACTTTTCCAATTCTAACTTCAAAATTTAGCCCAGATAGATAAAATATTACAGTTAGAGATAACGACAAGAGTTGTTTTTTTAACTTCATAGTCTAGTAATGCAAAGAGTGATAGATAGTTCCATGCATTGTTCTTAATTTAGATCTTCGTGGCGTAAGCAATTAGGTGGAACAAAGGGGGTGTCTAGCAGGCTAGTATAGTGGGACAAAGACAAAGCAAGACAGACACATTTATTAACACTTCTGCTCTAAGATAATGAACGCATCTTACGTTTAAAAAAAAAAAAATCAGTTTTATTTCAACTTATCCCCCCTCAGAGAATCAAAGAATTGGAGACCGTCAATGCCGCTCTGAATGAAGAAGCTCAAGTCTTACGTGGCGAGAAGGAAAAGCTGATGGAGGTGATGGCTGAGCACTTCCTTGTCTGCCCTTACTTCGCCCAGAACCGTCCGGCCATTCTTGCCGATGTGGATTGCGTCCAGTGAATTGTTTGTTTGTTTCTTTTTTGTACTTACAAACCAAACATAATATTCATCGACTTATCAATAAGGTTTAATCAATGTTTTTGTTTCATACATTCAGCCACGGCGCCCATTTACAGGCCCGAGAAGTATTCACCGCACTGGCTCTTAGCTCATACTTGGAAATTTACCAAGTTGTATTTCCAAGAAATACTTGGAAGCTCTGAAAGCGTATCAACATGTCTGATAAACAAAATAGGATTAATAGAAATTGTAATCAGTAACAGTTGGAGGACAAAGCTCTTTTTTAAACTAAATTACTGACTTGTTTTCATCTAATGGAGTTTTTAATATTATAATTCTTCGTTATATAATATTACATCATGACTTGTTATTGCATTCTGTACTTTTTCATGATTTCAAATTTTGAATCTGTTATGGGTTCCCTTTACCTTCAAGATATGCGCATATATCAGTATCAGGGATATTGTGTTTTTTTAAAATGTATTTTCAATGCTTTTATTTCGATCCCTATTTGACCTAGCACTCACAGCCTTCGTTGCCTTCTTTACCAGAGTCTTTTTTAACATTCGCGTTTATAGATTTTATTTCGCTTTTTCTGTTGACCTCTTCTATTCTGTCAATAAGACTGCCAGCATTGATTGTCATCAAATATTTGATTTCCGGTGTTTAAATGGGCAGCAACGTAAAAAATTGATAACTCTGAAATAATATAATAAGATCATAAGTTTATTTTTAAAAACTTCATAGGCCTACAGCGTGGTGGGATGTATCTGTCACTGATAGCTATTCTCCGCTTCACAAAACCCTTACATACATCATCTTCTTTGAGAGAGACTGTTGTGTAAAATTTCCACAAAAAACAACAACAACTGAGGTCTGTATGAATTTGTTTAGGTTATTGTACCATAGTTATATATTAATCTTTTTTCTCGTGGCTACATTTTCTGTCTAATCTTCAACCCATGGTTTCTGTCTTTGGTAATATATTTTGATATAACATTATATGATTATGATGCTGTTTACAGGGGGCTGCATTTTCTGTCCGTTCTTCAAATTCAGGTTTTGTGTCTTTGCTAATGCAGACCTATTAGTGGAGACTGTTATAATATTAACCCGTTCACTGCGAAGTTTGATTCAAGCGCAACTGAATTATAATATGTAAAATCTTTAAAATGTACGTCTTCTTATATCAGATAAATCAGATTTCAGTGAACGGACACATGCCAAAAGCCAGATTATCAGGCTTTTGACTTATGTCAGTTCACTGAATTCTGGTTTATCTGGTTTAAGAACAAGCATGTTTTGAGGATTTTGGTGGTCTTAGCATTGAAAGGGTTAATATCATTGGAAGAAAATAAATACCCCAAAAACAACTTGACGAAAGCCACTCTTATGACATAATGAAGTCGAAAGAAAAACAATGACATACTATCCTGTAAACTAAATTTAAAAAAAGGTTGCATTTTAATCATCCATGATTTTTGAATCGGTTTATATGAATATTATAACAGAAAATGTCATATAATAACATGATAACATAATATATTATTATTTCATGAATGTGAAACAATTTCAATATGACTGAGAGAAACGAGTTTGATCTTTCTCTTTGGGATGTCTTTGTTTCCTCTTGTACGCAACAATCACTCCATCTCAACAATCACTCCATCTCAACAATCACTCCATCTACTGTATCCACACTCTTTCTCCTCCTCCTGTGCATCTTCCTTCTGCATCCGCTTCATCCTCTGCATCCTCTTCCTCCTCTTCCTCCTCCTCCTCCTCCTCTGCATCCTCTTCCTTCTCTGTCTCCTCCTCTGCATCCTCTTCTTCCTCTGCATCCACCTCCTCCTCCTCTGCATCCTCTTCTTCCTCTGCATCCTCCTCCTCCTCCTCTGCATCCTCTTCTTCCTCTGCATCCTCTTCCTCCTCCTCTGCATCCTCTTCCTTCTCTGTCTCCTCCTCTGCATCCTCTTCTTCCTCTGCATCCTCTTCTTCCTCTGCATCCTCCTCCTCCTTCTCTGCATCCTCTTCTTCCTCTGCATCCTATTCCTCCTCCTCTGCATCCTCTTCCTTCTCTGTCTCCTCCTCTGCCTCTTCCTCTCCTCTGCCCCTCCTCTACCTCATCCTCCTCTGCCTCGTACTCCTTGCTCCACATCCTTCTTCTCATTCCTCCCTTTTCTCCTCCTCCCTTTCCCGCACTTCGTGAAAATTTATGACTGGCCTTTTACTTTTACAAAGGCGACATTTTAGTTATGTCTACGTGCCAATATAATCCCATTTGCACCTCCTACAGACTGAAAGTTAAGTCAACTTTGCAATAATTTCTTTATTCTTTTCCCACGCCAAAATAAATATAAGTAAAATATCTTGTTCATTGTTTATCTGCTTTTCTCCTGTCGTCACTTTTCTTTTCTTTTCTTTCCTTTTATTTTTCATCCCTGAAACTTTTTCTTTAGTCGGTTAAACACCACTCCTTCCTCCTAACCGCATCCTTTTCCTTTGCGGTTTATGGCTCGACAGGCCACATCTACTTTCCTTAACTACGAACCTACAACCTGAAGCAACCGGTCTTTTTTCTCCTTCCTTAATCCCGATCCCCCCAATAACCGGTTTTTTCAACTTTTCCTGCTGTTTTATTTTCCCCGATATTTCTTTTGCTATTTTCTAACATCTAGATTTGAAATTTCTATTCACCTCTTATATTGTGTTACATTTTTGCAGGCTTCCTTCTGTCTTCAGAGTTTGTAAATAACAAGGAGTTCCTTTTTGTGTGGAGATAATAGTCTTCTAATTAATTCGATTTTGATGAGTAGGAACACCAGTAATAGAAAAGGAGAAATTAATGTTATATGGCTAAACGTCATCAAAGACTCAGCGCAATGGGCTGATCACTTGCTTGCTTTTGTGTTGATCCAATATGTATCTATTGGCTCTGTGTTTGGTTATGTTTGGCTGCAGGGGTGTGTCACAGATATTTCCTATGGCTCCGTTTTTTTTTGTAACCAGCCAGACAGGGCTGGTAAACCAAACAAGATGTATTTTGCGCCTCCAAGTTTTGAAATAGGCAACACAATCTTTGTACGATAATTCTATTTTGACAATTTACTATAAATACTCTGGATAAACTGTATATTCGTTCTATTGATGCTGAGTGATTATTTCAAGAGGAAAATAAAATGATTATATTATTATTATGCTTGAGAATTTATTTTAATCCACTATCTGTTTTACTTTACACCATTAATTGACCAAATTGACTTTTCTATCGCTATAATAATTTCATCGCCCCTTTTCCTATTGACTGTACAAAGGTGATACTGATGTTTCTTTGTTACAGGTATGTGGGTATGGTTATAATACGTGATATTATACTTTGTTTGTTTTGTTTGTTGTTGTTGTTGGGGGGCGGAGAGTTCGTGTTACTCTTTTTTTTCCCCTCAAATAATTTTTTTTTTTTGGTAACATGTCAAGATCATGATAACACATTATTTTTGTTAGCCACGATTGTTCAGTCTTGTCCAATTCAGTCTAAGCCATTTACATCCTTGTTGGACATGGATGGTTAACCCTTTCAATGCTAAGATTATTTCTTAAGCTGCTAACTAGATGTCAAAATCTTCAAGTTCTGTCTGTTCTTATTCCAGATAAATAAGATTTCAGTGGAATTATTGACCTAAAAAGCCTGAAATATCTGATTTATCTGGTACAATAAGACGTTATTTTTGCAGATTTTGCACATTCTATTTGGTTAGAATTGGAGCTCGCAGTGAAAGGGTTAAAAAAGTCCCTTGGTCTAGACTAGGCTGTCGTTTAGGTTAGACAACTGCGGTGTATCACTTGACCGCTTTCCCTATTTTCAACTTCAGGGTCACTTTGCTATCTATCTATACCAAACCGGAACTTGGGTAAATAAGGACGCAATTAGGAGCAATAGGGTTTTCTTGGATCACAATTGTAACTAAACTAGACGTCTATTCAATTTAGATTCTGACCATTCATTGTTTTATTGCGTGATTGGTTTTTTTTTAAGTTCTAAGTTGCTATCATGGGCATTTTTTTTATGTCTTGTAAAATTACCTGTGTGTATAAGAAATATGATATTATTGTCTCTAGGAAGGTCTGCTTTTTTGACTATTCTGCTCTTTGATGTTGTTGTATAAAATGGATTCTCAGTCTGCAGTAGGTTTGCGGGTTTCTGGTCTTGCAATAAACCTTTTCACAGCGGGGTCTGTTTCAAACCGAATAAAAAATGCAAAATTATCCAAAATTTACATGTTCCCATACCAGATAAATCAGATTTCAGTGAACTGACGTATGTGAAAAGCTTGAATTTCAGGCTTAAGGCGTATGTCAGTTCACTGAAATAGGATTCATCTGGTATAAGAACAAGTAAATCTTGACGATTTTGATGTCTAGTTACTAGTTAGTAGTATGGTAGTTTGATTGGAAATGACCTTAGCTTTCAAAGGGTTAAATATTTGCCTCATTGTCTCTAAACTTATTGTCTTTGTCTTTATAATGCTAAACGCAAACGCTACCCAAACAAGCAAAGCTAAGTGTTATTTTTGTCTATGAGAATTCAAAATTCCCGTTTTACTATACTATATAATTAGGTTGTTATTTCCAAACTCAACTCCTTGAATAGAGACGTGATATTGATTACAGAATGTATTTTTATCGATCACGCATACGATTTTGACTCTTATTTTGAAGATGTTTTCAGAATGGATAGAGTAGGCCAAGAAACATAATGACTGGATTAACTGATAATTTATTGTCGCTGATTAAAAATTGTGACTTTGTGTAGGAACTGTCAGTATTTTCATCAACAAATCAAAATGAAGCAATGATTATTAAAAATTTCTTATAATTTGTAGTTAAAGAGAGAAATCACTTTGATGGCAATGACCCATAATTTACCAAAGTGCTAGACCCCTATCTATCGCTGTTGTGAAATTTCTGGATTCGGGTAAATTTTTAAAATTTTAAACGTGATTGTGTTTCAAGTTGCAGAAACAAATGGATGATTCTATCTTTCTTTCTTTCTTAATCAGTTTACCTAAGGTACTTTCGGTGTAAGGCTTAGGCTTTGTAAACCAGCTCGCGCCACTGCTTCCTATCCAGTGATTTCCTTTTAGCATCTAAATCTCATTATGATTATTTTGGGATTTAAAAAAACATTCAAAAACAAAAGACGATATATATTATGATAATATACACAAAAATGTTTTATCTATGACTATCATTGCATTGTTGAGTTTATGTACCGCATTAGTTTGTCATGCAAGTGCCTTGTTATTTCCAGGAATCACAACCAATCAGGGTGCACTAGATACTACATTGTTCCAATTTAAATATCGTTTTATTCTTTGGCTCCCTACTCGTACCTCTACCCTGAGACAAAGACTTGTTAAAACATTTGGTATTACGATATTACAATGATATAATATACACCTTTAATGAATATAATAAATAAATGTATTATATTGTGTACGATGCGTATGTATTATGCAATTTATTGAGTTGTTATACAATTTCATGAAAGAAAATTATATCACTCCTTCAAAGCCACTGGGTATATTGTATAGTTCGATCTCTGTGATTATTTCATCTCCAGGGGGCCGATTTCATGACACGAGACCAAAGCTTCGTCCGAGATTTAATTCTAAATTTAGCTCGATTTCGATCAGGAGTAAATTGTTTTCAATTTTTTTAATGGTCAAAATTCTCAAATGGAGCCTAAATTGAACTAAATTTAGAATTTAACCTTGGACTTAAATCTAGTCTCGCATCATTAGGATTTATTTCAAGTTAAATTCTAAATATAGATCAATTTAGACTCACATGAATGTATTGGCCACTCGTAAGATTAAAAAGATTCCCCCCAAGCCGACGTCGAGCTAAATTTAGAATTTTTTGTCTCTGACTCTCGTCATGAAATGGGTCCCTGATTCTAACGAAAGACGTGAATATTTTTTTTATAAAAGCGAAGCCTGACTTCCACGGATAACCACTGTGTTCTTTGATTTTATCATTATGGTCTTATGTCTCTTTCTTATCAAATCTCCCTAACTTAAAATGCGGACACTACCTACTACGTTTTATATCTCTTATAGACTATGCGAAAAGGTGTGTGTCCACTGGTTGGTTTTAGGAATAGAAAAACGGAATGGCAAAGGCTTGGGTGTTTCAGTTGGTGCTATTTTGAAATCGCACCAATTGAAACACCCAAGACTTTTCCATTCCGTTTTTCTATTCCTAAAACCTACCAGTGGACACACACCTTAACGCATTATCCAAATTATATTCACAACAATACGAGCTTTAACTGTACTTCTTTCACACAGATTGTGTGATGGTGTCATTGGAAGGGGAAAAAGTAACTGAGATTTGACCGAATTTCTTATGTCCACAAACAAACTTTATATCATTGTTACGCTCAAATGTAAAACAAAGTGTTAATTGAATGCCCTGATGTGAAGCCCGTGACACCTGTCATTTTCTTCTTTTATTTTTCTCATGCTGTACAAAAAAAAAGCATTAATCCTAATAAGTATTGGAGCTCTTTTTCTTTCATAGTATCATCTTCCTGTTTACGAAAACACACACTCATAGTTATAGTTATGCGACTCGGGGCTTATTAATTGGTCATTAAGAGATAAATATCCACAAGACATTTAATTTCTATAGTTGCCTCGATCAGAAAAAAACAAAACCAACACAAATCACCAAAACAAACAAACACATTTTAATATATCCTTAAGATCTAAAGCATCTATTAGCTAAAATCCAATTAATGAAGAACTTTGAAAAACTCTTGGCATTGTTTGGGGACACTCGGCTCAAACTATGTAACGAATTAGATAAAGTAATGCTTGTAGTATGATTGATGATCACAACCATTTGCAATGTTATTTCTATTACAACCCAAAACATGCTTGTTTAACCCGTTCAGTGCTAAGTACACCAAAATATTCAAGATTTGCCTGTTCTTATACCAGATAAATCACCAGTGAACTGACATATGCCAAAAGTTTCAGGCTTAAGATATAATATATCGTCAGTTCACTGAAATCTGACTTATCTGGTATAAGAACACGTACATTTTCAAGATTTTTCATATTTCAGTTGGGTTAGAATCAGAGTTCACCGTGAAAGGGTTAAAAAAACCGGTCCATATGACACGAAAAGGACGGGACCCCCCCCCCCCCAACAAACCTATTGAATTGATGACATAATGCCAATTTAACATACTACAACCATCAAAATGTTCGAAACTACGATACTACGAAATAAATGCTATTGCCAATGAAGATAATATTATCATGTAAGATCATTCATGTACTTAACCCTTTCATCACTAAGAGGTTTGATTCAAGCCCAACTGAATTATACGCAAAATCTTAAAAATGTACGTGTTCTTATACCAGTAAATAAATCAGATTTCAGTCAACTGACATAATATTATGCCAAAAGCCTGATTATCAGTTCATTGAAATCTGATTTATCTGGTATAAGAACAGCCAAACTTTGAAAATGTCGGTGTCTTTAGCAGTGAAAGGGTTAGTATTATGATGACACATTTAATTCTACGCTATGTTGATGATAACGCACTATCAGGGAAGGCGCAAGCGTATCTGCCAATCTTTTATAATTTTATTCATACCATCCAATTTAATGATTCTTTGTAAACATATTTTTGTTGCTCATGAAAATCATCACGTCGTGTGCTCATCGATCCAGTCTTTATTATTACAATTAAATTATAACAAAAAATTATAATGCTTTGAAGATCGCGGATTTTTGAATTTTATTTTATGAGTAAAACATTACGGTACTTTGATATTTTTCATGACCTTTGTAACCCCATTTTTTCACTCTTGTACTTTTCCACGAAGAGGAAACGGCGAATAAACTATGTTCAAGTTCAAGACAAATTGTATTTTGATCTGGTTTTTTGTTTGCTTCATTGATTGGTTGATTTTTTGTTTGTTTGTGAAGGACCTGGCCTTTTAAAAAATTTTATTGAGAGTTTTAGAGAATTTTCAAAAGCTGAGGACATCAGCGCCCAAGGATAAGTTAAGATGATAATATGTTAGTTAGTTAAAAGAACAGCCAGACTTTGATCGTGCAAGGGACATTGTGATGATTTTACAAGGAAAAAATGGCATATCTGAAATAAGTTGTTTACCAACAGATTATGATAAGACACCTGTCACAATAAAAAAGGAGAGAAGAGCAGACAAACAAACGATGGCTACCATTGATAGAATGCATAATGGACCCAGGATATTTTTTGCGGGCGGTTGGCGGGCGCCTCTGGTGGGCGCTGATTTTGTTTCTTATCTTTTGGCTTTATCTATCATCTTAATTTTTCTAGCCCTCTCTCCAGTGCTCCCTTAACACACACAGCTGATTTGTAGCTGTTAGCTCAGTCTTGGTCCTGCTTGTCATCCCAACAGACTTATGGTCATCCCCCATGTTTTGCACAATGGAACTTAACTACAGGGTCACTTGCTATCTAGAAGGACAGTACTTTTGTACACAAGGGGCGGTAGAATATCATGGGTCTCCCTGGACCATATAGTGCAGATGTGGGTGGTAGCTGTTTGTGTGTGTCCTGCTTTGTGATTGTAGGAGATGATATTTTTTCCTGTAAATCACCCCTTTGTCACCTTTGTATTTGAGAGATCGATAATATTTTTTCATTGTAAATCATCTCTCTGTGAAAAATCCCTGGCAGGGTCAAAATCTGACTGTTCTTTTAACTAGCCTATCATCTTACTTAACTCTGGGCGCTTATATGACCATAGCAGTTGCAAACGCCCTAAAACTCAATAAGCAAAACAAAAAAACCAGGATATTTTACCACCTTTTGTATACAAAAGCACTAAATCCTTCTAGATAGCAAGTGACCCTGTAGTTAGGTACCACATTTTTTAAAACATGGGGGATGACCATAAGTCTGTTAGGACAACAGGCAGGACCAAGACTGAGCTAACATATACATATATATGTTTGATATACGAGCACTGGAGAGAGTGCTGGGGGAAAAGGCAGATGATAGGTACCTAAATCCAAAAGACAAGAATCAGAAATAACGCCCACTAGAGACGCTTGATACGTCAACCACCCGCACGACCTATTCTATTGAAGGAATGTGTGAGCTCCAGCATAGAGATAAAATGAGTCTTGCTTCGAATATCTCCCCAGTCACAGTATACAGACCCCAGGCCAACCAGTCAAGCCCCTGCACTTTTCCCCATAAATCCGATTCGGAACACCTGGTGGGAGAGCTGTTAAAATACCGATTTTAACTATTCCAATGCTATAGTCATTTCTCAAACCTTTAACCATGTAAATCCATCTCAATCTGAAAGATGTGCCTGTTCTCATACCAGATATTAAAAAAAAGAAAAGATCGCAGTTCCCTTAAATCTGGTTTATCTTGCAAAAAAACACGATAAAAATTTATTCGATTTCGCATATTACTGTTTGGTTATGTTTGTTGTTTATTGAGAGTTTTAGGGCACTTGCAACTGCTATGGTCATATAAGCGCCCAGAGGAAAGTAAGATGA
>JAUEKZ010203372.1:0-11046 GCA_031471865.1 Melibe leonina
TGGGTAGGCAGTGGGTTTGCGGAGGGGGTGGGAAGTATGGAGGGGGTGGGAAGTATGGAGGGGGTTTGCGGAGAGGAAAAGAGTGGGTAGGCAGTGGGTTTGCGGAGGGGGTGGGAAGTATGGAGGGGGTGGGAAGTATGGAGGGGTGGGAAATATGGAGGGGGTTTGCGGAGGTGGTGGGGAGTGGGGGATAAGGAGTGGGAATGGGTTTGTGGAGTAAGAAGTGAGTTTGGCACGGGGGATGTGGAGTAGGGAGTGGGGGGGGGGGGGAGTTGGGAGGGGGGAAGGGTTTGGTAGGGAGTGGGAGTGGGAGGGAGGAAGTGAGTTGGGAGGGGTGGGAGTGGCAATGGATTGATTGACATTTCAGGTGTTCAGGTATTCATGATTCTTCTACAATGGGTGAATGATGAAATGCGGTGGATGTCTGTGGGTAGCGGACACTGATGTTTAACCCTTTCACAGTCAGGTCTGACTCTAACTCTAACCCAACTGCATATGCAAAATCTTGAAAATTTACGTGTTCTTATACCAACTAAACTGAAATCTGATTTATCTGTTATAAGAACAGGCGAATCTTGACGATTTTTTAGGTGTGTCCTTAGCATTGAAAGAGTTAAACCTTTCACAGACAGGCCTGATTCTGGCCTAACTGAATTATGCAAAATCTTGAAAATGTACGTATTCTAACACCAGGTGAATCAGATTTCAGTTATATCTCAAAATATTTTCTAGACATATAAAATTCTTCATGTTTTGCGTGTTTCTATACCAGATAAATCCGAAATCCGATTTCAGTGAGCTGACATATTATGCCAAAATCCTGAATTTCACTGAACACGTTGATTTTAGAATCGGACTCCGCTGTGAAAGGCTTAAGTGGTTGCAGCTTACAATACTCATGACGTGGACAATTAATTGTTTTAATGTCATGGCAATGTAAGAGGAATTCTTATTTTTTACCAAGGTTTTTTTTTCTTCGTTTTTTCATGAGATCATATTATCGCTTAATAACTATCTATCTACCTCATTTTGCTCAAAAGACGCGGTGGTCGAACTTGTAGCGAGACAGCGACGCAGCACAGCGTCTAGGGGGTTCGGGTTCGATTCCTACCAGTGGCACTTCGGTTTTGTTCTTATTAGTCAAGAAAATTTACTCCAATTGCCTCACCCCACCCAGGTGTAAAATGGGTACCCATCCACAAAATTGTTTGGGGGAAGTATTAGACCAGCGTTCTATCCAGAGGTTGTCAACCATTGTCATTTATTCACTCCACCATGCTACAAAAACCGGGATTAGCTCAGGCTTCATGGGCCATTAGACTCTGAAGGACTTTTTTTTCCATTTGGCTCATTCTGTGTGTGTCTTTTCTTCTAATTTTCTTTTGTTTGTTTATTGAGAGTTTTAAGGCGCTTTCAACATCTTAGGTTATCTATATTCAACACTCGTTGTTCAGATAATGCGTCTATAAATAGATGTCTGGAAAACCCCACAGATGTACACTGGATAGTGGACAATGGCGATAAGGGGGCAAATCCAAAGAAGGCTATTCATAGCCCAGACAACCGATCCACGGAATCCTAATATGTGTTTTGTCCTTGTTTTTTAAATCACATTCTGAAGGTTGGTGAACCTATCACATTCCCTCTCTCACTCTCTCTCTCTCTCTCTCTCTCTCTCTCTCTCTCACTCACTCTCTCTCTCTTTCTCTCTTTCTCTCCCTCTCTCTCTTTCTCTCCCTCTCTCTCTTTCACTCTCTCTCTCTCTTTCACTCTCTCTTTCTCTCTCTCTCTCTCTCTCTCTCTCTCTCTCTTTATCTATATATATGTTATGTATAATGTATATATATATATATGTGTGTGTGTGTGTGTATGTGTATATGTGTTTTTGCGTTCTAGTCTTTGTCTACGTTCTTAATATATAGCCTTAACTTCTCTTTTTTGCGCTAATGAAGGCCTCAGGCCGATATGTCAATGGTATTTGTTCTCATGTTTTGTGTTTTCCTCTACCCCCTGCCGATCAACCACTCCTTCTGTTCTACAAGTCGCGAGTGGTTTGCAGAATTTTATGGAAAATATGACCTATCTGTCGCAACAGTTCAATCTACAAGGCTAATCTTACATACTAACATAGTTACATCGAAAATGTCAAAGACTATGGATGACTTTATTTTTTAATGCCTTTTTTTTCTTTCGCTTTTTAAAAAAAATGGTTTCCTATGCTATTGATAATATAAGAATTCGAAATAATGAAATTAAAATGAAAAAAAAAAATCTTAGGGCTACTTCATTTATATTATTGTAAGTGGTAACTGAATTCTACCGAATGTAGTTTGTGTACCGAGCCATGGTAACCGGTTACTGATATTTTATCTTTTATTTTCTTTTAATCGAGCCAACGAACCTTTTGAATTATTGATACAAAAAGTTGTTAGAAATGAATGTTTAACTTACTCACGTTAACACTACCAAAATGCAAGGGACATAACTGCAAGAAAACTCTTATTGCGGTTCGTATTTATGCGATAGCCTCCCCTGTTGTAAAGAGCATCTATAGTCGTTCACAGATCGCAGAAATATTTATTTTTAACAAGAGGCAGTGTGTAGTCAAACTTGATGTAGAAGCAAGGGAAATTAAATTGTTGAATATTGTTTTTTTTATAATCGGATGAGTAAAATTTACACATTTAACGTGTCAGATAATAACCGTGCAGAAACGAGACAAAGTCTGCATATTATCTCAAGTTTGACTCATATCTTATGGTTTCCAGTGCCTGCTCCCCACCTTACTGTTATTTGAGGCTGTGTGAACAAGTAGCAGAATAAAGCTCCGCTTTCAGCCAATAATAATGAATGACATTTTTTAGCGCAATTCCACCAAAGTGCTCGATGCGCTTTAACAAATTGCAAATAATTTTTTTTATTATAAAAACATGCAACATTATATATCTTCAAAGCAAGTCACATTCTAAAAGTAATTGGGGAAATATGAGTAAAGAATTAATTTGTACACAGGATAGGCGTAACACATGGAGTAGACCGTTCGAAGTGCTTGGTTATAGGCTTTCCAGAAAAGGTGTGTTTTAGGTGGGGTTTTTTAAAGAGTCGATTGTTTTATGTTCTCTAATAGAACACTACAAAACTATGATACACAGACTCTATGTGCGTTTCTTCGTTTCTTTGTTTCTTTGTAACTTTGTTTCTTTGTTTCTTTGTTTTGTGAGCTGCAATGGATACAACCGGGGTCCTATTTCTGTTTTGGTACACTAGTATTCATTGCATTCGAGCGAGTACATACTGCAAAAGACCAAGGGACCTAACTGTAGAAAACTAGTCTTGCAATTTGTTTAATACGATAGCCTCCCTTGTTTGCACAGACTAAACCTATTTTTGTTAAAGGTCGTTTATAGTGGCCATTGTTATTTGAAAGATATACACTATATACCTGACTTTTCTTTTCAGATGAGAAACAAAATCAAAGAAACCATAGATATAAAGATGATTTGTATAAAGGGAGGGGACATTGTGATTGGTTGTGGATATGACTTGATAAAACAGAAGGAGTGGTTGAAAGGCCAGTGGTCGAGGACAAGGACAAAAGAAGACCCCCCAAAACATTGATATAACAAGAACTTCCCGTTTTTGTTCTAATAAAGGACCGAAACATCGGGGGGGGGGGAGGAGTTTGGGTTTTTGGGTTTTTTTTTGTTTTTGTTTTTGTTGTTGTTGTCGTTTTGGTTTTTTTTTAGGGGGGTGTGTTGTTTTGTTTTGTTCATGTTATCTATCTTTGGCCGATCAAACACTCCTTCTGTTTCATCATATTATTATGAGGATTAGATAAGTGGCCAGAGAGAGCTGCAAGCCCGTGACACACTGTGCGTGTCACCCTGACATTGGAGCGGATTGCATAGCGGGTAGCCTGGCAGTCTGGTATTGTCGGCCAGGCGATGGGTGCCGTGGCAGGGTCCAGGGTTCGATTCCGCTCGGTACCATTTTCTATTTTTCTCTATTTATGTTTTCTTTTGACTTTGTCTTGTGCATTCTGCACTGTGTACTATTTTAAGTTTGACTCATCTCCTGTGATTTGCAGTGCTTGCTTCAATGCCCCCCCCCCCCCCTTTCCGTCCACATTACTGTTATATGACTCTCTCTGACCACCATCATCAATAGGTAGTGAGTCAGACTATATACTGTATGAGTTTGACGTCATAGTGACAACATACCTGCAACCAAGGGTAGTAATCGTTCACCTTTAGCCCCCCCCCTCCCCCCTCCTACCTGGGATCTGATTCTAACCCAACTGAAATATGCAAAATTCTGAAAATACACATACAAATCACATACTTCAGTCAACTGGCTTTTGGCATAATATTATGTCAGTTCACTGTAATCCAATTTATCTGTTATGACAACATGCACATGTTGGAAGGTTTTGGTGTCCTTAGCATTGTAAGGGTTAATGGATTGAAATCGAAACGAACAAACAAAACGAAAACAAGGGCAACCTTATTTATAGCCATGACAGAAGTCTTGTGACAAGACAAGCCTAATGCGTATTACATTAATCTGTTATAATAAAAATAATCAACCGCAATGTTGAGAGAATCATATTATTATTAAAGAGGTGTTTATTGGTATATGAAAAATGAATCAAAATATATTACTATCGTCATTTCAACATGAGTTAATGAAGAAAAACAGCATACTTTTAACTTATCAACATACTCGTAACAAGAATAATAAAAGATATTTCCAATCCATATGTTGTTTTTTTAATAAAAAATTGCAAATATTATAATATGTGGTAGATATGCAGATGATTTTAAGTAGAAAATTTTATTTACATTAAGAAATATTTTTATGCTGCCTTTTATAATTGTGAAAAAATGAAACGCTTTTTTATTATATTATTATATCATTATACAGAAGTTGAACTGTAAAACATCATTTATATATTATTTCGATACTATTCAAATTCGTTTTGTGTGAAGATAAAGACGAAGATATAATTACTTTGTAAAATTTTGATTAAGATTAATTCAATTTGTTGAATGTTTAGGGGAAGTATCACAACTGGAATGGTGGTTAAATAAGAAATTACCAACTAAAAAAAAACTTGGTTGAAAACAATAAGAACAAAAAATAAAATAAAAGAACATTTGTTTTGTTTATTGAAAGTTTTAGGGCGCTTACAACTGTTACGGTCATATAAGCGCCCAGTTATGAACATTGTGATTAAAGACCTCAAACCAGAATAGTAAGGCAGTTAAAGAAAATACGATATATAATTAATTGAACTATTTAAAAACAAATGTAAGATATGCTCATTGTTTATATATTTAAAGAAAGCATTTGAAAAACAAAATGTAATGGAACAAAAATTATACCGAGTATTTTATTGGAAAAAAATACAAAAATATTTCTTTCATAATGGAATGATGTAACAAAAGATGTAAAAACAAGAAACGGATGTATATTAAGCGTATTTATACAGATTGTATAAAATCACCATATTTTGCAATAGGCGATTAGTTTCAAAGATAATGATTAATTTATTTTATTTCACAAGTGGAATGTGTGAGAAGTAATGTAAATAAAGTTTCGTCCTCCATTGCAAGGGACGATACAAGCGATATAATAATGATATATAACGATTTATATAATATATATACATAACGTTACAAATATGTAAATAGAATAAAATCAATTTTAATAATTAACTTTGTACAAATTATTTGTTATCATTGAGGAATGTAGTATATATAAGAAGTGAATGTAAAAGATGACACTTTATTTATTTATCTATTTATTCATTTATTTATTTATTTATTTCACCACAGGAATGTTTGAGAAGTATCGGTAGTGTTTTAGTCTTTATACGGGTGGAGATGTGATGATATGCATATATTATGTAAATATAATTATAACTAAATCATCCAATTGGCTATGCACAAAACTTCAGTTATATACGTAATGGAGCAATTGGGTATATTAAAGAAATTAATTTCAAAGATAATGAATAAATTATTCTATTTCATAAACGGAATGTTTGAGAAGTATAAACACTTTTACATCAGGGTCTTATTCTAAACTGAATTGAAACAAGCAAAATCTTCCAGATTTGCCCATTCCCATAACAGACAAATCATATTTCAGTAAACTGACGTATGTTTGGCATTTGTTTCATTTGTTAGTTAAATTATCTATCAGATCAAGCAAATTTATAAAATTTCGATTAATCTAGTCAGTAGTTTAGGAAATAACCTGAAGCGGTCAGGTGAAAATAGTTGCAACAGTAGACAAGACGCTAGTCTTTTGCAGATTACTGACCCCAACCCCAAATTATGGAATTTATCATGGACCTATTAGGACACCTCGGTGCGATGAGAAATTTAAGCAGCCCTAATTGCCCAAGGAATTACCTATGTGGGAATCGAACCTATCCCCCCCCCCCCCATACACACACAAACACAAACACACACACATTTTCATCTCAAGCTATCTTGGGCTATGCCTAGCATCACTACCAGATTGACCACTGCCCCTTCCATGCACACTATTTACACACCGATTTACATAGATACAGTAAATTACATTTACATCAAGCATACACTCTCTCGTAATCAAAATGTCGCTGTAAAGAACTGTCAGTGTAGCATGATAGTCCATGGTATAAACAAACGCCATTACTTCCTCTTTATAAGTTCAAATAACGAAATAAACGAGGAAGAGATTGGGCAGAGATTAAGTAGGTTCCGCAAATTACTAATTCAATTGATAAATCATTCATTGGATAGACCAAGTTGAATAAAATTCAATCAAAATCGAATTAATTTCATGAAAAATAATTGTTAAATATATTTTTTTATAAAAAGAAAGAGAGAAAACGAACGTGAGTTTAAATTATTTCCAAATTTTGTTATAAAATCTTCGGGACAATTTCAAGACGCGAGACCAAATTTTTGTCAGATGAAAATTTCTAAATTTGGCTCTACACTGTACTTTGGGCTCAGGAGTGAATTGTTCTGAATTTTTTGAGTGGTCAAAATTACTTTATAATTAAAGGAATGTGGTTTAAGAAAATAATTTATAAGACAATATATTATTTCATTTCACAACTGGAATGTCTGAGTATTAATTTATTTAATTGGTTGTCAAAACATTCAACTTGAGCCGTATTTCAACTAGATTTCATATTCAGACTGAAACCAAAATCTAGTCAGGTTCGTGTCATGAAATCGACTTTAGTAGATGATAATAATAATAATAATAATAATAATAATCAAGATAACAATGATAATAATGATAATAATAGTAATAATAACAATAATAATAATAATAACAATAATGATAATAATGATAATAATAATAATAATAATATATTGATAATGATAATATGTATTTTAATATCAAAGTTATTATTTCAAGTACATTGCACACCGCCAATAGTTTAAAATGAACGAGATCTCCGAAGCAACATAAGAGACATAAAAAGATAAAAGTGTATTCATTTTACTGGTCACATCCCCTTTATTAGTAATCAATAACGCAAAGTAAAAATGTAATTTGAAAAAAGGGGGGAAAAAGTAAAACGATTATGATACATAAAACACTATTAACAAATGGTTGGGTTGTTTTTTTGTTTGGTTGTTTTTTGTTGGTTTTTTGTTGTTTTTTGTTTTTTTTGCTTTAATTTGTTGGGATTTTTTTAGGAAAGAATAAGACATCAACAAAAATGGAACACAGCAGTGCATCTTTATAGGTTTCTTTTAAAGAAAAGTTTTTTTGATTTCCATTAAAATTCAAAAAAGCATTTCATTGTGTCTAAGTTTATCCCAGGAATGCCATCGTTGCCATGACAACGCCTACCGGCATAAAATGCTGCTACCTTCCGCCTCCACCGGAACTAGACTCTGGCGCACTTCGCTCACGCTTTGCGCCGGATGTTGTTGTCGGACATGCGCATAATGCTCGTCTGCGGTGGTGGTGGCGTGCCCACAGTCCTCGCACACGTAGAGTTTGGCTCTGCGTTCGTTGAAGCCCATCTTGAGTTTGGTGCCGTGGATCTTCCGGCAGTGGGACTCGAGGGAACACCTCTGGGTGAAGGCCTTGTCGCACTGACTGCACTTGTAGGGACGGACGCCTGTAGAAAAAAGGAATGACAACGATAAGATTGATTGTATTTTATTATATATAGACCAATCCTAAGATAATATAAGATAAGATAAGATAACATAAACTTTATTAATTCAGAAGATGGAAATTACATTGTCTTCACAAGAAGATGGTTCTCTCTCTTTCTCTCTTCTCCCTCTCTATTCTACCTCTCTTCTTTCTCTCTCCGTGTTGGACAGAGATTAAGTAAGTTCCGCAAATCCTTAATTGGATTGATGAATCATTCGTTGGATAGACCTAGTTGACTAATAGATACATTCCACTTTTCCCATAAATGTGGTTTTTTTAAAAGTCATAATATCAAACTACAAAATGTGAGATTTCCGCATGCAAATGATTTTTTTTCTTTCTCTCTCTTTTTTTTCGCCCTTTGACCCTTTCAATGCTAAGGACACCAAAATAATCAAGATTTGTCTGTACTTATACCAGATAAATCAAATTTCAGTGAACTGACATGCTTTTGACATATTATGTCAGTTAACTGAAATCTGATTTATCTGGTATAAGAACACGTAGATACATTTTCAATATTTTGCATAGTTGGGTTAGAATCAGACTTCGCTGTGAAAGGGGGAAATGCAAAAGTTACAATGCGAGCACACAAAACGAGCACCGCTTTGCACCGAAAATCACATTATAACAGATACAGATCAAACATTCTCACGTCTTTAGAAAACATTGACAAGGGGCTACAAGTGTGTGCAGAATGAATTATTTGAATTTAGGGGGTGGGAGGGGGGAGTTTTGCAATGATCAGACATAACATATCGTGCCCTGAACGGAACGGTGGAGTTTTTTTTAACACTTTCACAACTAGGTCTGATTCTAACCCAACTGAAATATGCAAAACATTGAAAATGAACGTGTTTTTACTCCAGATAATTCAGTTTTCATTGAACTGACATATGCCAAAAGCCTAAAATTCAGGCTTTGGGCATATGTTCGTTCACTGAAATATTATCTGGTATGGTAGTAGTAGTAAGCCCCTTAGAGCCTTTTTGCCCATGGACCCGAAGTTTATCCCGGGTTTTTGTAGCGTGAAGCGGACAAATGATAATGGTTGCCATCCTCTGGATAGGACGCTGGTCTATCACAAACTACTTTCCCCAACCCAAATTGTAGATTGGTATCCATTTTACACCTGGGTGTGGTGAGGCAATTGGAGTAAATGTTCTTGCCCAAGGAAAAACCGAAGTGCCCTTGGTAGGAATCGAACCCGGAACCCCCCGGGTTCTGTGCTGCGTCGCTACCAGTTAGGCCACCGCGCCTCCTTATCTTGTATAAGAACAGGCAAATCTTGAAGAGTTTGGTGTCTTCAGCATTGAAATGGTTAACACCCTGACTGCCTCAACCGGTTCAGCTCTGCTTTAAATATTCAAGAGGCTTTTCAGACACGACAAAATGTTGACAAGAGCTGTTTTCATAAATCGTCTTTTTATTGACTGAGGTGCAGAGTAAACATGCCTACATTGAAATGACACAAAGCGGCCAAGGGTATTAGCATTATACACAGAAAATCATGAGGCAGTTTTAAATAGAGAATATTATGAGGCAGATTTTTGTGGGGTTTTTTTTTTCGTGCGGCTATGTGGCCTAATGGGTAGGCAGTTAGCCTTTTGACTGAAAGGTCCCTGGTTCGAATCCGTTATATGGCGGCGCAAAGTTGAGTCCTTGTAAAAGGCTCTTTACTGAAGTTTCCTCACCGTACTCAGGTGTAAAATGAGAACCTAACAAAGAACAACGTTGTCCCTGTACGAATACAAATGTTCAAGCGCCTAACAGGCAGCATGTCTCGTCCTGTATGTTGAATGTTGCTGTTGGCCAGGGACCCCTTGTAAAGCGCTCTGAGCATGTTTAGTGGATATTGCGCTATATAAAAGCTCAAGTTTGGGGGGGGGGTTGTAATAGTAGTAGTAGTTGTAGTTGTAGTAGTAGTAGTAGTAGTAGCAGTAGCAGTAGCAATAGCAGTAGTAGTAGCAGTAGTAGTATCACCATTAGTAGTAGATAGTAGTAGCGATTAGTTATAGTAGTGGTGGCAATAGAAGAAGTAATGAAAGTAGTAGTAGAATTAGTATTAGTAGCAGTATATTATTATAGTAGTAGTAGTTAGTATTAATATTAGTAGTAGTAGAAGTAGTAGTAGTAGTAGTAGTAGTAGTAGTAATAACATTTAAGTAGTTGATTGTATGTAGCTAGTTATTTACCAGTGTGTGTCCGCGTGTGCCGTTTTAAGTCAAACGTGTCGTTGAATCCTTTGCCACAGAACGTGCACAAGAAACGTTTAATCTCCTTGTGGGACTTGAGATGTCGCTGGAGCTGACGGCTGGACTCGAACTTGAGGTGACACATGGGGCAGGGTAGGGTGCAGGCGTGGGACAGGATACCTGGTGGTGGTGGTGGTGGGGGAGGGCGGGGGTGGAGGGGGATGGACATAGACACGATGATAGTTTATTACACTGACTTGACCATTTCAATGCTAAGGGGTTTTTTTTCTCTCTTCTTATCAAACTATAACATGCATACATGTTTCAAGATCTTCGATCGAGAGTTGCCTGTTCTTATACCAGGTATTATTATAATTATATCAGATTTCAGGGGACTTTTTCTTCCACTTCTTTGCTTTCTTCCTCTTCTTCTGCTTGCTCTTGTTCTTTCTTTTTTTCTTTTCTCCTTCTTGTTCATCTTCCTTATTTTCTTCTTTTTCTCGTCTTCTACTATTTCTTCTTCTTCTTCTTCTTCTTTTTCTTCTTCTTCTTCTTCTTCTTCTTCTTCTTCTTCTTCTTCCTCTTCTTTCCAACTCGATCTTTATTTTCCTCCTCCTACTCCTCACCCCTCTCCCCCCCCCCACTTTCTCTCTCACTCCAATCCCCCCCC
>JAUEKZ010203383.1:5636-20673 GCA_031471865.1 Melibe leonina
TATGATTAGAGGTATTTTTTATTTTTTTAAATTTAATTCCAAAGCTTTGTATTTTTGTACAAAAATGATTTAGTGTTCTATATTTCTTTTTGTGGAGCAGTTTTTTTTCTCAGAAGAAATACAAGGAGAAATGAGAACAACATTCAACTGTATGATATTAATACCTATTATATATTTTATATATATATTGGCATTTCAAGTAAAATATCTTGTCTTTTATTATTTATGATATTTTTAAAAAATCTCACTGACCTTAATTCATGAGTTTGAATCTGTTTATTTTCTTTTAAAAAAAATGTTTTCATTGTTTTGTTATTTAGAAAAGTAAAAAACAATTTTTAATTTAAATTTAGCACCTAAGCTCTTTGATGATTATTTCACTATTTGTTCTTGTTGAATTCCTACATTTTGAAATATTCCACTTAACATTGTTGCCATAAATGTATCGCTTGATTCATCTTCCTCTCTCCCATGTTTTGTTTTAAAACACTCTTTACTTGACTTCCTCATGTTAAATTAATTTACATTGTCGCAGACAAATTACCACTTTTTGTGTTTTTTAAAATGTTTTCAGGAAGTTGTTTATTTAGTTAAATCCTTTTTTTTTCATTTATTTTCTTATGTGACCAAAAATATCATTTATCATACTTCATTAGATTGACTGATCTCGGCTTTGTGTAAAGTATTTTTATCAAGATGATTTGTTATTTTATGAATACAATTATTTTGGTGCTGAGTACAACTTTTTTTTATTTTCTGTCACGCAATATGAAGTTTGAATAACTTTTTTTCTTTCAGCCATTTGATTCTTTTGAGTTATGGTATCATAAAGAATTGTACGGGTTCTCAATTGTTTTCACTCGACCTTTGATTCATACAGGTTATTGATTTAACCACTTATCCAGGGTTGTCTTGTTTGATTTTTAATACTCTTTTAACTAACCTATCATCTTACTTATCAATGGGGGCTTATATGACCATACCAATTGAAAGTGCCCTAAAACTCTCTAATAAAAACAAACCAAAATGATTTTTGACCGCTCAGGATGCAAATATTTAAATAAAGACAGAAAGAGAGAGAGAGAGAGAGAGAGAGTGTCAGTGTATGTGTAAAATACAGTATGTGTTATGTGATAAGAAATAAATGATCCAAGACCAAACTAAGGTTATAAGATGAGGTCAAGAGGTGTTTGAAATATGTTTGGGGTCAGTAAGGCCGTTGTATCTGGAATAAGCATAAACTTGTTAAAATAGTTAAACTTTATTAAGTAATTGAAAGTTGATTGTATAGGATACTAAGATACAAAACTTAGTGGATGGTTGGCAGGATTCTCTGGTAAGCGCTCCTTCCATATCTTCTCTTTTGGCTTTACCTATCAGCTTACTTTTTTCCAGCACTCTTTCCAGTGTTCTCTTATCAAGCATACACGTACAGCTGTTTTATGTCTGTTAGCTCAGTCTTGATCCTGCCTGTTGTCCTAACAGACAAAACAGGCAAATGGTTATCCCCCATGTTTTATACTGTGGTACCTAACTGCAGGATCACTTGCTATCTAGAAGTAGAAGGACTTGAGTACTTTTATACACAAAGGGCGGTAGAATATCCTGGGTCTCCCTGGACCATAATAGTGCATGATGTTTGTGTGTCCTGCTTTCCCATAGTGAGAGGTGATATTTGTTTCCTGTAAATCATCTCTTTCTCACCTTTTTGAAAAATTATATTTTTTTCCTTTGGTAAATTATCTCTCTGTGAAACGTCCCTGGCAGGGTCCAAGTCTGGCTATTCTTTTAACTAGCCTATCCCAGGACGCTTAGTTGCAAGCACCCTAAAACTTTCAATAATCAAACAAACTTTAAAATAGATTATATTTTTTCCCCCTTGTAAATCATCTCTCTGGGAAACGTCTCTGGCCGGGTCCAAGTCTCATCTGTTGTGGATGCTGATATGACTTGAGCAGTTAAAGAGTGCCCTAAAACTATCAACAGACAAAGTTTGGGAATTAATCAGCTTTTAGTTTTTGGCTTTTGATTTTGTTGTAAAGCCATGTTTATCAATTTTTTAAGTCCCCTGACTTCTTAACAATGCTTCTTAGAAATTCTACAGAACCTGAATTCCTTAATCAGAGAAAATGTGGAAAGTTGTGCAAATACTGAACCCAATGTTTATTAATAAAATGAAGGGAAAATATAGCTGTTACTGAATGAATCAAATATGATCTATTATTAAATCGAGGCTTTCATATGTTTTCTTGAAATAATGCGAAGCAATATGGTATTTATTTTCACAAAGAATCACATTTATTATTTTCTTATCAGTCATTTATATAGGCTTACTACTAACAATATAACATATCAAGCGGCTTCTTAAGGAAATGAGTTGCAAAATGGATTTATCTGTTGCTGTTCTTTTTTATGAGTAAGAGCATCCGAGCAAAGAAGAGGTTATCACATGGCTCAAGAATTTGTTATTTGTAGCTTCTATGTCATGAAATCCTTACCCGGTCCTATTTGATGTTGTGGTTGTTTATATGTAGCAAGTGGAAGCTGTGTAGTTTTACTGGTTGGTTGAAATAGGAAATGGTGCATTACATTTCCATGTCAACTAATACATAATGCTTAATGAGTGCTTTGTGCAAAAGAAATCTTTTTTTTTTTGTATTGTACACTTCATGGTTAAATGAATGATTTTTATTACTTTTGTGATCAGTTGTTATTAAAGACAGGTAATCAAGATACCTTCATCTGTCTATTTCTTTGATAGTTATGGCTGTGAGCATTTTTAATTTTTATCTCATATTATTACGAAATTTTTTGTTTTGTTTTTTTATATACTCTATGCATGGCATGGGGAATAACCATGGATATGTATTCAGGTGACAAAATACATCTGGACAGTACTGGTTCAATTCCTACCAGTGGCACTTCGGTTTTTCCTTGGGCAAAGAAATTTACTTCAATTGCCTCATCCCACCCATGGGTACATCAACAATTTGTGTTGTGGAAAGTAATCTGCAATAGACCAGCATGATATGCTCCGGGTTGATGAGCCATAAGGCTCTAAAGGACTTTTTACTAGTACTGGAAAGAAAATAAGGAAGTTGATTAATACCTGTCCGCCCAGACACCAGGCACTTAGTGCTTTGGAGAAGACGCTGTGCCTCTCTCTGCTTGTCCAATTGCTACAGTGCTCAGTGCCTACTTCTCCACACTTTTCTATTGCTCTAACTTTGTGAGTGACCAAAGCAATTCTCTCTTAACATTTTCAAAACTGCAGCTAGAACCGCTAAATATTGATTTGTTTTTGTAGGCCAGGGTTTAAACCTGGGTTCAATGGTACACCACAGCCAGAAAACCTGATTGAGTGTTAATGTACTCATCTTGGGATTGCTGACACAATTTTTTTAACCACTAAGATCATAATGATATTGCACCCATTGGTTGATTAGATTAATATAGAATAAGTTAAAAGAACAGAAAGATGTCGATCCCATACAGTAATGATTAACAGGATAAAATCTGGCTCCATGGGCCAGAAGGACTCTGCTTTCGTATAATGCCTTACTTTGTCCTGTTTTTCATACAATCTCAAGTTTGTTATTAGTCTCTGTATAACTTTGCATGGTACTCCCTCCAAGGAGTCGGAAAACTGCTGTTTTCATAAAAGCTGGTCAGCAAATAAATGAAACAAGTTCTATTGGTATGTTAAAAAAAAAAATGAGAGGAAAAAAAAGAATTCTTTTCACTTGACCAATAACAAATTTATTTCTTTTAATTTGTACAAATCATATTGATGATTTCCTATGACATGCAGCAATGAATATAACACATGTGTCAGGAGAATTAGTCAGTCACAGTGTAACCTCTAAGCACGAAAATAATAAGTGAATGGCAGGCATCTTGTTGACATTAGAATCAAGGACAAATTCACTCCTCATCGACCATAATTCAAATGTTTGGTCTAATGAGAATATTGCCTCTAACTCTAACTTACTTATAGCAGCTTACCATGGTGATAATATATATATATATTATATACCATAAAGGCATATTTTTCTATCATCAAAATTTCAACCACTTCAAAAGTCATGCACAAATCTCTACAAAGAATACACGTTATTCCCCACTTTAGCCTCTCCCACTCCTTCGTTCTGTCTGTCTGTCTGGTGTCTGTCTATCTGTCTGTCTGTCTATCTGTCTCTAACTGTCTTGGTTGTCTCTCTTTTCCTCACACACACTTCTCTCTCTCTCTTCCTTACACACACACACTCTCTCTCTCTCTCTCTCTCTCTGTACCCCTCTTCTATCTTTCTCTCTTTTCCCTATCATCCACCCAGCTCCTTTCACATTCTATAGTTGGTAGATTTTAAAAAGGACAGTGTTGGTATATATACAAATTGCATAAGGCATGAAAGCAAGAAGAAATATTATCAGCATAATCAACAAAGTATTCTTCCAATACCTACTTGATCTTTCATCAAGTTGCAAAATCAAAAATGTGGCTGGGGGTTAGTATAGTTTTTGACAGCAAATTTTCCCCATATTGTCTGATCTCTTTAGTTGTTTTGGTCATAAAATAATGGATCTAGATATTCCTTTTGCCTACCTTAACAAAATGATCAAAGTCTTAAAAATCTTTAAGGCTTGCTTTAAGTTATAAAACTCATTTCACAAAGCAGAAAACATTTATCATTGGATTAGTTAGAGAAAAAAACCAAAAAAAACATCCAAAAACAAAGGAGATTGAATATGTGTGAAAAAAGGTGTAGAGTAAGGGCTCGCGTTTTCCGCTGGCAATCATTTTCTATGCTTGTGGGGCAAATATATGGCACTCAGTGTCTCTCATTCAGTCCCCTCTCCCAACCAACCCCCTCCCCCATTTCCTCCCTGCTTTCATAACCGACATCATTATACTTTGCTATTAAGTCCTACATAAAATATGTATATCCATACTATCATATGTACATTATAATCTTCACTGTACGGTTTAAAGATAACTCCTAGATTATTATATGTACAAATACATCATTATGATTCAAATACAGCTATTGGCCTTATAAAAGCTTAACTTAAAATAACAATTGAATATGAGAGAGAAATCAATGGACAAGCAATGCACTGATTTGGTGGCAATTATAAATAATCAAGCATTTACTTTACAATTTACAATGATTTGAAAAATGCAAACAAAAAAACAAACAAGGCCCCGACAATATGCCCTAAAATCATCCTTGTAGTGATGATAATAATAATCATAATTTACCCCTTGTCAAAGTGATGAATATAAAATAATACAGTATAAGCTCTATCTGACATTCCAAGAATTATTTACATAGTGCACCAAGGCGTTGAGATGAAATGTAACTTTTCTTCATGTAAAAAAGAGAGCACAACTTGTATCTTTAGATTATAAAAAGATAGCTGGACGTATAGATCTCCTTTTATTGAGAATACAAAACTGCTAAACCAATTGATACCTAACACAATGTATAATTGAAGTTTCAATACATAGGCCCCTAGGTATGTTTTTAGAAAAAGAATCTAATTAAAGTTAAAAGTAGATGATTGTAAATTTTATTACAATATGCCTTCTCATGTCAAGTAATGATTTAGAATGGTAGTATTGAAATGGATTGCTCATCATTTAGAATTTAGACTAAGCTGATGTAATGCTGAGATTAGTCTAGTCATTTATCTCTAAGTTCTAAGATTGAAAAGTAGGGAGAAACAGAATAAGAAATTTCTCTGTTCAACCTTCTTTTTGCCCTTATAAAACGTTTTAAAATGTTCTCTCCTAAAAAAAAACCAAATACAAAACCAATAATAACCTCAATGGAGGAACAGGACATTGTGTTGTGAATTCTATTGTTTATTGAAGAATCTTTGGTAAAAGGGAGAGGCACATGGTAAGTAACTTTTGGTCACAAACGTAAAATTGATTTCTAGATAAGGACAGTTAAAACATCTACACGGCACAAAGCGTTCATGTCAAAATGGACTGCAAGACCCAATATCTGACGCTGATGCATTCCCATTGAAATTTTTGTCAGGAACTCTTAAGACTTCATCTCTCCTTCATGCCCCTTTTTGTAATCCTAATATTTACTTACTTGTAAGCCACATAGAACCTAATCTAATATAAAGTGCCTACCAAAAGATTAGAAACAAAGTTGTTCAGCATGATTTTTTTTTCTGAAGGTGATAAACAAAATAAAAGCTATCTGATATTCCTTTCAAATGAATGATCAATCCCTGAAATATTCTAGCTGTCTAAAAATGAAGTAAACTTCGCTGGGTATGCCTTTCATAGCAACAATAATTTTGTTAAATGTTGTAATTAAGGGACAAACGCACTCTATGTGAATCTACAAGCTACATCGCTTGATGTATGGTACTACAGTAAGTTGCAATATTGCACACAATATCTTATATCTATTTGTCTTGGTTATTTTTTTCCGCATACTAAAATTCCTTTTTTTATAAAAATTAAAGTACATTTCTAAAAGAAAAATCCACCAAAAAAAGAAACCAACCAAATTCAACAGCATTAATGCTTAGCAGTGTAGTCAAGCACAGTTTTTCACACTACCATATAGTCATAGTACAATATTGTTTTACTTTTAAACAAGCAGACAGCACAAGCAATATAGGCACCAGGAGCAGCAGAGCAAATCATCTGAAAGAACATGAAATGCTAAGCTAAGGATTAGACAGCAGGAAATAGAACATCTAAAATATATATCATACTCAGCATCATCACTAAAACTACTGCAGGTGGAGAAATGTGTGACAGACAATCAATCGCCTTTAGCACCAACATGAATCTCCTTTGAACATTATAAGAGATTCTAAACAAACTGGATCAGTTATCATTGTTAATTGATAAAGAAAAGCAGCAAAATTTCCAAACAATTCACCACAAATTAGACACCAAATCTCCTCCTTAACCCTGGCGCCCACACAACAAAACCAATTTAAAACCATTTTGATCTATTTTTTCTCATAGAATGCAAGTGGAAAAGCAAAGTAATTGGCATCTACTTTAAAGCTAGTCGCAAAATTCAGGCAGCGCACATCACACACGCACAATGCGTAATTGTAATGAACAATATTACTTTCAATACAGTAATTCATCTTAGCAAAGTTATTTACAACATGGAGGGGCTCAATATATGCAACAGGTATAAAATCATATGAGTGTCTTTCTAAAGTCTTCAGTGCAAAAACAATTGTAAATGTATTTCGAGCTGTAATACTCAGTGGTTTTTTTTTCTTGTTCCCGATAAAGAATTAAGATAACTATAAAACCAGTAGAGATAGAAACATCAGGTTGGTTGGTTTTTTTTTTTCAATTCTTACAAATTATGTAGAATTTGACCAACTTTTGTATGATTTGAGTTTCAAATACAAAACCACATTGCTGAAATGTGATGTCATATATGTAAAAACCAAGCAAAATGCAGTCCACGGTGGTGACACAAAAAAAGCTACTCATCCTGTGCAAAGCACTGAAAGTTTGAAGGTAAATCAACCAAACTCTTACATACATCAAAGAATCATAACTACAAAAGTTGCATGCTTATTTTCCAAAGTCTGTCTTAACCCTTAAGCTGCTAACTGGATATCAAAACCTTCAAGATTTGCTTGTTCTTATTCTGGTTGAACAAAGCGTAAGTAATTTTCTGAGATTTAGCAAATAAAACAACAACCAACAACCCTGATGTTAATATCTTCACTAGTTTCTGAGTCACTCCAATTCCTAATCGAGACCAGTAAAAAACGCTATGTATTGTGAAAAATATATAATATTATATAAACATACAGCATACACATACTGATACATCAAGTTTATCACAAAAATAGGTGCACACACACACAAATATTCACACACACACACACACACACACACACACACACATACATACACATAAACACACTCACACATACACACACACACAGACACACAGACTCAAGCAGGCACAGAGATAACAACAGTGCTGCTATTAAAAATATCTTATTCAAAGGATTCAGTGACATATTTTTTTATCAATTCTGTCCTATGGCATTTTCTAGGAAGCAAATAAGATAATTTTTTCACTTATTTGATGTATCCACTGAAATTTAAGCATTGATTAACAATAGTATAAAAACAAATGTAATAGCAGGGACCTATACCCTTTTCACTACCTAGGATATTGTAAGAATAATTATATGAATAAATCTTCATCATCATTCTAAATTATATCCACATTGTGACACTTGATGAAAGGTTTTGCCTTAAAGATAAAATAATTGTCATATTGTAATTAACTTTTTTTTCATTATTAGTTTATGCCAACAATGCAGCACATAATAACAATATGTAGGTATAGTAAGCTACAGCAGGTGAATAGCGTTCCCTCAACTCCTTGCCTGGCTAAAACTAATCAGTTACTGTCTAGTTCAACTGATTTTATTTCAACTCTTCAATAATTGTCATCAACTGTGAAAAATTATATAAGTTTTCTATTTCATTACTTTCCGTTCCTACTAGATTATGCTGAAAATATGAAAGCAATAGAAAGCAATAGGAATGACATAAACTGAATGAGCAGCAACAAGCACTGTAGACATGCTTGAAATAGACCAGGGATAAGAAGAGTGTTCACAAAATTTATTAATTTTTGTAAGTAAGGTACAGGACAATTTGTAAACATAGCATCAAGAACGCTGATTGTCAGAGACGCTTATCTTTAAGTTCAAACACATAGTTTCTAGTCTTGGTATCTTTCCAACCAATAAAATATACAAGGTAATCTCATTTGTTAAATCATAAAGAGAAAGCATGTCTGAAATTAATTTCTTTTCACTAAACAAAACTCCAATCATAATTTTTTTAATCAACTGAACAAAATCAAGCTGGCAACAGTAAGCAAGGTGAAATAAGGATGTACAGATTTTCTTTTTCCAGAAATGTTCTACTAGGCTATGACAAACGCTTAGAATTATGACTAGTTGATGACAGTGAATCTGACTCAAGTCAGAAATACATTCATGTGAAGAAGGCACAATTTTATTTACAGAACATATGAACACTTCATTGGATACATTTTAAAAAGTAAAAAACAAGAAAAAATGTAATACTTTTGTCCATAAGTAAGAAAGTTGTGAAGAAAAATTAATTTTATGTTGTAATAACATTGTCCCCAGTAATTCCAATTTGAATGTATGATATCATAAATAAAAAGGAAGCAGGCAGGACAATAACAACCAATTTCAACATTTTAGGATTCATATGTTTGTCTAGTCATTTTCATTTTTATTGATTTTAGACTCAGAGGAAGCAAAAAAAACATATGTAAAAGATTGAAGGCATAATTTGTCAATCTGAATAACTACCACATAATCAGTGAAAGATGTAATGAAGATGACTTGAAAACACAATGAAGTGATTAGAGAAGTTGATAGTGATGATAAACAAAAGACTGAAGAGAGGCCTTCAAACCATAGAACATTTGTGGCTAAATTTCTAATATATGTGCTGCAGTTTATAGGCAAAACAAGTTTAAGGTATCTAACCATTGCAATATGTAATATTCACCAAAGGATAAGTTCTGTTTGCTTGTTCTTTTTTTTTTTTTTTTTAACGATTTAAGTTATGAAATTGAACAAACAACAGTTATGATGCAGACACATGATTTGTATGAGTATCCGGTAAAGTATTTGTACATCACAAGTAATAAATAAAATCAGTAAAAAAAAATTACATAGAACAATAATGCGGACTGAAGTGACAAATGCAAAAGAATTTAGCAGCAAAACAAAAATGAAACAATAATAATTAAGATTATTTGGTCGGGAAATGAAATACCCTATATCACAATAAAATCACAAAAAAATAAAACAAGGTTACATCACAGTGAGTCTCACTGCATTGACCTCCAAGGCGGAACTTTTGACACTCCAGTGTTGGCAGTTTGATCATTTACAACTTAATATTAATTGTCCTATTTCAGTGGGAAATGATTGTTTGCTCTCTCATTTCTAAATTCCCCCTCACAGTTGCTAAAAGTAAAAGATTACAATTAAATTTCAGTCCTTTGATCCTGAGGGAAGGCAGGTGGTGATGTGATTCCATTGAAGCCATTGTAGGTGGCCACACTGACCGGGGGCAGCGGTGAATTGATGTGGTTGTTAATCCCACCATTGAATCCTTGGTGGTTCATTTTCATTCCGACATTAGAGTCAAAGCCGTTATGCATAGGGCCGTTTGTGGACTGACCGGTATTCACAAGCCCTGGACGTGTTGTGGAAGAGTTTGATGATTTTGAACTGACAACAGACCCTGCAGGGGAGGATTTGTTGGGCTGGACATTGGCAGGTAGGGGATACACACCTTGCATATGTTGTCCAGGAGGGCCGCGGGCTAGCTGTTGAACTTGTCCCGATGGAAGATGCAAAACAGCTGGCTGGCCACCGGGGAACTGAATATACTGGTTCCCCATCTGTCCGTTATAAGGCATGGCTTTATACTGTACAAACTGCTGCTGCTGTGGATTTTGTTGCTGGGGTGGGGGCAGCTGCCCGGGTAAGCCATTCAAGTTGTGCTGGTGCATGGTGTTGGGCGGCTGGTTGTAGGGTGTTGGGGATAAGGAGTTGCTGTGGTAGTTGTACGGGTTGGCTACAGCCTGGCCGCCCGGACTTGGCTCGGATGTGTTGCTACTCCCGGTCAAGCCTGTGACGGCTGTAGTGTTGCTGGGGCCTGTGCTGCTGTGGTGTGAGGGTTGGGATTGTGTGCTTTGGTGCGTGGAGGATGAATGGCCTGAGTGGCTCTGGGACAAGACCCAAGGAGGGTTGGCAGCTGTTTCACTCCTCCACGTACGAAGACGACTGTGAATCTCTTTGAAAGCGGGACGCCTTGCAGGCATTTCATGCCAGCATTCTACCATCAGCCCATAGATACGTGCTGGACATTCTTCTGGACATGCCAGAATCTGTCGGGATCGAATCATCTCGATAACTTCTTGGTTTGAGAAACCGTAGTAAGGTTGTAGGCCGTAGCTAAAAATTTCCCAGAGAACAACTCCAAATGCCCACACATCACTGTCTGTGGTGAATTTTCCATACAAAATAGCTTCAGGTGGCATCCACCTTACGGGCAGCAAAGACTTACTTTGGACCCGGTAATAATCTGATGAATAAACATCTCTTGATAAACCGAAATCTGAAATTTTGACCGAGAGGTTTTCCCCGACCAGCACATTTCTTGCTGCCAAGTCTCTGTGGACGAAATGATGGCTAGCAAGATGCTCCATGCCTGCAGCCACCTGTGTCGAAATGTAGAGCATTTCTGGGTAATCCAAAATGTGCCCAATACCGGTCGCATCCTCTTCCACATTAGTAACGTCCGAGTGCGGGGAATGAGAGAGCAGGTACTCATGAAGGTCTCCATGCGACATGTACTCAAAGATCATACACATTGGTTCTTGTTTCATACACACTCCAAGCAAACACACAATATTAGGATGGCGCATCTCAGACATCAAGTCAACCTGCAACAGAAATATAGAAAGATCATGAGGCAATTCATGGGAAATTTAAGAAAAGAAAAACACCTTTGACTAGACCATGACAAATTAATTCAACTTCTTCTTTAGGGTGTAAGTGGAAAAGAACAGCATACTGCTTTTAATCAAAACAAATTAGTAAACAAAGAAACAGTAATTAAAACTAGCATCTTATTGTTAAGCAAAGCTTTCAAGTTTTTCAAGAAGTGAGTATCAAGTACAATATTGGCATAACCTTATTTAGTGAATTAATCTTCTCATAAAGATAAAAGCCATGCAAAGTCAATTACTTGGCCCAACATTGGGAAAGGAGGATGATCATAACAATGCATCTAAATTGGATCAAATTCAAAACCGTGGGCTTTTTTCTATCTTCACATGTTCAAAACAAAAAGAAGTGACAGATAAGAAAACATGACCAGTACGAGTCTATAGAATGAATATTTGAAAAAAAAAAAATCAAAAAAATCTTATGACATGTTTTATGCACTGAACAAGTCAATCAAACAAGGCAATGTCATTCACAGTCTAATTCTTTCAGGCAAACATAACTTTGATTGAAATGAACATTTACCTCGCGTCTAAAATCATTCTGCACTTTGGGCTGGGCATTTTCCTTGAGAGTTTTGACCGCTACTTTGGAGACTGAATTGTCCCCATGCAAACCCATCAATTCTCCTTTATACACCATGCCAAATGCTCCCTCCCCTAGCTCTTGCATAAAACGGATGTGATGCATGGGAAATTCCCGAACTCTGTTGGTTGGTTTGGGATTCAGAGGGCTCAATTCAACAGGCTGAGCTTGCTTGGTTGCAGGGCGAGATGACCTGGTGTGAAAGTAAAGGATGTCTTAGGGACCACAGTATTGGTTTCCACTTTCTTGATCATATACTACTTTATAAATATTTTTACCCATTTGATGGCATATCTCATTAAAAAGGAAACTCATCTGTTGAAGAAGTTGTCAGATTTGTTCCCTCTTAATTGAGATACCATGCCTTTATGAATCAAGATACGTGTAACTTTTGAAAAAAAAAATTTGGAAGGACATTCACAATAAATGTACTGATTCAGAGAAGGAAATCCGAAAATAACTAAAGGATGTGTAAAAGTGTAGCTGCAGAAGAAGGCATGGTTCTCTCTTGCAGGAACAAATGATATCTGACAGGTACAGAAACTATCAGGCAGTCTATCTGTGCGATTTGAAGGCACAACTCTGTTTACTATTTCATTCACAGATAGACAGGGGAGAATAGATTGCAAAATCTTTCAGGGTAAGGAAAATGAGCTACTGATTTCTCAAAAATTGAAATAGTCAGCATTTAAATTTTTTTTGGGTCAAAGATGAGACAAGGAGCAAATGACTATTCTTTATCTCCACCAAAATCACAGACATGTATAGACGATTTCCTACAGACTGTTCATCAGTAAACACAATAAAATTTCATAGCAAAGCTAAAAGTAAAAGAAAGCATTACAAAACATCAAATTACAAATGAAATAAAATCAAACTTGACAGACAAAATAAATCAAAGGCAAAGCTCCAAGCAGTAACCAACATTGAAGTGAAATTGCATCACCAGATCTTCAAAATGCTGACACTGGACACCGATAGTGCAGACTTTGTCATTTTTATAGAAAAGCAGAAGGAAAGAAGAGGCAATGAGAAACAGATTGTGGGATGGTAAGATGGTTTGATGGCAATATATGGGAATGTGTGTGTGCCCTCTCATTAATAAAAAAGAATTACTTCAGATAAATCGTTCTTTACTTTTATTACAGTTTTAAATTATCTTTTGCCCTGCACGGTGTCAACAGACTTATACTTTAGTCATCATCTCATCTGTGTAACTCAGTCTGAGTAGCTGAGTGTGTCTGAGTTTGTTCAGTAGTGTGTTGTTGACTACCTTTTAGCATGTTGTGTCAGATTATATTTGCAAAAACTTAAAAGGTAACTAGACATTTAGACTGTGTATGATATTGTAAGGATGATGTGGTAATGATAAATAAATCTGCACACTTTTTTGGGGGGCCAGTCCAAGTAATGATTTAGAGGAGTCGAAATCAAGAGAAATTGTAGGAATAGGAGGGAAAAATTCAGACTTCATATTCAAGTTGATGAAATAGGAGTTGAAAGGAACAGATTAAAAGTACAAAGTAATAAAAAAAAAAAGGAAATAGATAGATGTATGTTGTATATATGATCAAATTAATCCCTATGGTAAAAACAATGATGAATAAATGAGATCTTGAGGTTATGCTGACTATCAGACAAATGTTGGCAAATAACACTGGAAAAGCTAACAGTATAAAGCCATTAGATCTACATGCTTTAAGGGGGTTTTGCAGTCAACTTTTGAACAAAGCCCACACTACAAAGGATTATTCTAGGATTTGTGTGTACAAATATTATTTCTCACAATATAAGTGGTTGGCTTTAAGTCAATATGTTATGAAGCATCATAAGTATTAGTGTTGTATTGAAAACAAATTCAGTATCCTATTTTTTCTCCATTTTACCTTTAAATAAAAGATGAAACAATTGTAGGAGAGAAAAACCACTTATCCATAAATTGATTTCTTGTGAGAGAAGCTAGTGGTCTTTCAAACCACTTATAGCTAGTATAAGATTACTCTGTGACGTTATAAAATGGATTATCCCCCTTAGACTAAAAACCAAGAAATAAAAATTATAAATCTTATTTGAAATAATTCACAGGCATGAAAATAATTTTTATGCATGTAAGAAGTCAACAAAATTTTGTGTGAAAAATATACGACTAAAGAAAGAAAAAAGATAAGTGATAAAATAGGCATGAGCAAAATGTAAATGTATTATGCAATCCTAAATAAAAAGAGCAGACGCGAGCAATGATGATTTACCTGGTACTGTGCGATTTCTGACAGAAGCATATAAGGGCGAGGAGAATGCCAATAACGATGGGGACCGTCAGAGATGGTATGAGGATGTACATTAACTTATTGCCAGATTTTTCTTCCTCTGAAAAAAAAGAAACAATTTGCAATCAAATTCTAAACACAAGGAAAAGAAAGGATTACAAGATTACTTACATGTATAGGTACACATCAAAGACTACTACTCTAGTAGTGTTTGGTACACACCATTAATGGAGGGTATCTATATATTAATCAAGCTTCAATTCCTCCCTCCGTAAGAAAGTTCGCAATATACATAAGTAGATACTCAATTTCCTGCATTCTTATTAAGGAGACAACCTGCCTTACCGTTCGTCCATCCATCCGTCATTCAGTCAGTCTGTCAGTCAGTCTGTCTACCCATTCTCATTCTTTCTCATTTTTCATTCTATTTATTTACATGTGTTTGTGTATCGTCATATGTGCGCATCTGGGTGAGTGAGCAGTTTTAGAAAATTATTTCTCTCTCTCTCTCCCTCTCTCTCTCTCTCTCTCGTATTTGTGGGGGGGGGGGGGGGGGGGGGGGGGGGGGGGGGGGGGGGGGGGGGGGGGGGGGG
>JAUEKZ010203384.1:0-7500 GCA_031471865.1 Melibe leonina
AACATGATCCACCATATTGTAATAAGTTAAATTTAAAGTTAGGTAACTGCTCAGAGCATTCGTATCAAGTCCCTCTCTCCCCCTTCCCCTCTTCTTTTTTCTCTTCATACCCCCTTTCTGCTCTCTCTCTCTCTCTCTCTCTCTCTTCTTTCTTTCTCCCTCTCTCTCGTTCTTTATTTCTCTCTCTCTCTCTCTCTTCTCTAGCTTTCTCTCTTCTCTCTCCCCATCTATATCTCTCCTCTATCATTCTCTGCCCTCTATCTTTACCGCTTGTCATTCTCTCTCTCTCTCTCTCTCTCTCTCTCTCTCTCTTCTTTCTTTCTCTCTCTTTCGTTCTTTATTTCTCTCTCTCTCTCCTCTAGCTTTCTCTCTTCTCTCTCCCCATCTTTATTTCTCCTCTATCATACTCTGTCCTCTATCTTTACATCTTGTCATTCTCTCTCTCTCTCTCTCTCTCTCTCTCTCTCTCTCTCTCTCACTCTCTCTACCTCCCTACTATTTACTCAGGGTCTACAATAATATATGGAAATCTACTCACTACTTTCACTTTCGTGTGATTTGTCCTCTTCTGTAAGCAAAAAAAATGGAAAAAAATCTATAAGTCAAATAAATCATATTCTAAATACATTTATCTTAAGAAAAGATAATAAAATGCTGACTGCATATTTAAATGTACAAATTAGTTTCAAGCAGTGGTGGTCATTTTGAATAGTCTGAAGATATTTAAATGATTTCATTTTTTTTTTCAAAAATATTTACCCAGCTAAATTTGATAGATAGATATAATATATTATATTGGTTGTAAATAGATGGATGGATGAATAGATGGATAAATGGATGGTTGCATGGATTGATTGATGGTTGGATGGATAGGCAGATGAATGGATGAATTGATGGATTGATAGATGGATGGATGGAAGGATAGATGAATAGATAAATGGATGTATGGGTGGATGAATGGATGAAATGATAGATGGATGGATAAATGGGTGAATGGACTGATAAATGGATAGATGAATGTGTGGATTAATGAATGGATGAATGGACGTATGAACTGATTAATGTATTGATTAATGTATGGCTGGCTGGCTGGCTGGCTGGATGGATGGATGGATGGATGGATGAATGGATGAATTGATAAAAGGATGGATGAATGTATGGATGAATGTATGTATCGACGAATTATTGTATTGATTGATGTATGGCTGGATGGATGGATGGATTGATTATTGAAATGTTCAAGCTTGTTAACAATCTGTAGACTGCGATAGAATTGAAAGGAATTAACTTGCCAGAAGAGTCATGTCCATCCATGTAGCTTTTGCCTGAAAACAGAATCAGACAAACGTTTGATGATTTATGAAAAAAAAAACCCCAAAAAACCCCAAAAAACAACAACAAAACTTTCTGTCAATATAAGGCAAATGTGGATAAGATGTCAGTTTGAAGATTTGATAATTATTTCACAAGCAAAACATATGAGGATATACAAAAAACCGATTTTCTTGAATTAAAAAAAAATCAAATAAAACAAAACAACCCCCCCCCCCTCCCCAAAGACCAAAATGAAAAAAAATTGTTTATGGTGTCAAACAATGATAATTATAATGATAAACTATCATGTTTCCTGTATCGTGAAGCAGGCAAATGACAATGATTGCCACTCTCAAGATTGGACGCTGGTCTTTTGCAGAATACCACCCCCTTACTTACAATGTGGATTAGTGTCTCTAACTTTACACAATGGTAGAGAGTGAAGCAATCGGAATAAATTTCATTGCTCAAAGAAAACAAAAGAAGAAATCCCTGAAGTGTCGCTCGTAAGAATCGAACCATGTCCGACCAGATTGATGTACTGGATCACTACCAGTTCGGCCACCCCACCCCACCCCCTGTAGCATACTACACACTTACAGTCCTCTTTCTTCCTCTCCAACCAAGGGGAGGCCTCCTCCATCAGTTTCTCTCTGATCTGCCTGTCCTCTGGCTGCATGTCATTGCAGTTCATGTAGATTTTGTGCATGCATTCTTTGGCAGAGTCCACAGCACTGAGGACAAGAGAGCATTGGTTACAGCTATAATTGATAACACGGTGGTCATGATGTTGCGCTTGGTTTGGGAATAGATTTATAATATATATATACATATGACATTATGATATAACAGAAGAAGTGGTTGATAGGTCGGCAGTGAACAAGGACAAAATAAGACCCCCAAAAATTATAATGTGAATTTCCCGACCAAGGCCTTAGTTTGTAATGGTGTGCTTGGTTTGTTAATAATATAAATACATGATGCATTGTGATATTATGGTTTCACAGCAGGAAGTGGTTGATAGGTCTGCATTGAACAAGGACAAAATAAGACCCCCAAAAATTATAATGTAAATTTCCCGACCTAGGCCTTCATCAAGACAAACAGTAGTTGACTTTCGCACTTTTATCTTTGCCTTGCTTAACCAATGTTAGGAACTGGATTTTCAAGTTGGTATTTTTGCAGTCCAGTGTTTGCAGCCAGGCGGTGAGGGTCCAAGATTGTCCGTCTTCTGGTCACTTTTCTCAGCAGCAGCTTCGTTCGGCCAACTCTTAACCCTTTCACAGCGAGGTCTGATTCTAACCCAACTAAAATATGCAAAACCGTGACAATGTACGTAATCTTATACCAGATAAATCAGATTTCAGTGAAATCCAGGCTTTTGGCATATGTCAGTTCACTGAAATCTGATTTATCTGGTATAAGAACAAGCGAATCTTGAAGATTTTAGTGTCACCAGCAGTGAAAGTGTTAACCCACTCTTGGAAATCCTCATCACTGGGTCACTTTTCTCCTTTTCCCATTGTTCCTGTTTTCTACGGCTTTGTCTCGTGCATGCCCGCAATGCGTGTTATTCTAAGACAGACTCAATTCTCGTGTATGCCCGCACTTCGTGTTATTCCAAGACAGACTCAATTCTCGTGTATGCCCGCACTTCGTGTTATTCCAAGACAGACTCAATTCTCGTGTATGCCCGCATTTCGTGTTATTCCAAGACAGACTCAATTCTCGTGTATGCCCACACTGCGAGTTATTCCTAGACAGACTCAATTCTCGTGTATGCCCGCACTTCGTGTTATTCCAAGACAGACTCAATTCTCGTGTATGCCCGCAATGCGTGTTATTCTAAGACAGACTCAATTCTCGTGTATGCCCGCACTTCGTGTTATTCCAAGACAGACTCAATTCTCGTGATTTCCAGTGGTTTCTCTCCCTCCACCTTAGTATCTTTTCACCTAATCATATATTTTTTCCCTCAGCAGCTCATTTTCCATTTTTACTTTATCTGGTACGATTAGACAACATCAATGATAATAATAATAATAATAACAATAATGATATGATGATGATGATGATGATAATAATAATTACAATAGCAATAATAGTAGTAATAACAATGGTAATAACTACAAGAAGAATAATAATGATAATAATATATAACAATGATAATAATAGCAATGATGTTTATGATGATAATGATGATAATGATGATAATGATGATAATGGTAATGATGATAATGATAATGATAATGATGATAATGATGATGATGATAATAATGATAATGATGATAATGATAATACCTGCATTGAGCTTTCAAGTCGTGGCCATAGTGCACTTCATGCCCACACATCTCCACCTGCTCCATATTGCAAGAGTAATCTGTGGGGAAACACACACGTTAGATAGAGTGGGGATCTTTTCTCTATCAATGATCGGATTTTCATTTTTTTCCCTTTAACCCTGTCACTGCGAGGACTGATTCAAGCCCAACTGAATTATATGAAAAGTCTTAAAATGTATGTGTTCTTATACCAGATAAATCTGATTTATCTGGTATAAGAACAGGCACGATTTGAGGATTTTGTGGCCTTATCAGTGATTGGGTTAAGGTCTTGTCCACAGCCTCCGCATAGACCGTTGAGACTGTTTGCCCGTGCACTGAATTGCATGATTTTCTTGGTGCTGTAGACAAGGCTATTGGTAAAACAAAATGACGCAACCATCCTTTTTTTCTTTCTGTCTGGTCTGTGCACAGGCGGTATAGAAGAGCTTTTCAAGAATGAATGCTTTTGATGTCAAAATGACAACACGCCTGCAACCAAGTGAGCAGTGTTTGCCATTTTTTCCCATACCAATAACACTATATCACAATTGTGTGCTTGTACATTGCAGCCATTGTTGTGACTATTTAATTTCAAAGCATTGTTAAGTCAAGGCACTCATAATATCTTTGCATTAACGTGTGAGTCAAACTAATAGAGTTGAGAGTGGCAAAGTTTTGAAATTGTTTGCTGGAATTTGTAGAAAAGAGTTAAATTTAAGAACAAAATAATAAACGAATTCTTTCTCGAGGGACCCATTTTTTAAAAAGTCCGCAGAATTATTTTAAAAATAAAAACAAAACCTAAAAAAAAACCTTACCATTTTGATGCATGATAAGTTGACCTGAAAGTGAAAACAAAACAAAACACAGTGTTGGTTATGACTATTTCAATGGAGTGGAAACATCTAATACAAGTCCTTAAGTTATTCAATTTAGAAACGGGTTTGTGATTAAAAAAAAAAGCAGTATAATTTATAACTCGATTTATAATTAAGATCAAAGCATGAAATGGCAATATAGGTGTGGTAAATAATTAAGTCTTATGCAAAATGTAATAGTATCGGTTTATTCCCCTTTGTTGAATGGGTTATCCAGGGGATACATAAATTCCCCTTTGACTTTTGACCTTTTTTGTTTTTGTTGAGAAGAAAGATGGCCGACAGATGGAAGAGCCCATTGAATGTTAGACGTCTTGACGGAATCAAACCTCTTTGAAGGAGCCTTGTACAGTTTTTGTGATATAAACCTCTTCCATAGGGGGGATATGCCTACTTCCTTTTTAAAACGTTGGTATATGATTGAAAAAATGTAAAGTATTTCGCATGCAACAGAAGAAATAACACAGATAAGTGATAAGACAAGAGATGTATATTACGAAGAAAGAAAAAGAAAAGAAGAGTCTGATGTAACTGAGAGAATTATGATTTAATGATATTTAACCCTTTCACAGTGAGGTCTGATTCTGACCTTACTGAAAAATGCAAAATCTTGAAAATAATATATTATGTTCTTATACCAGATAAATCAGATTTCAGTTCACTGATATCCGATTCATCTGATATCGTTGGGCCAGGCAAATTTTGAAGATTTTGTTGTCATAAGCTGTGAAATGGTTAATCTTTTACTCACAGTCCTTCATCATCTGGGTCAGCCATGGTTTTGCTTCTTGTTCGATTTTGGTCTTGATTTCTCTCTCGTCATGCTCCATGTCATCACACTTTTCATGGATCTTCATGAGGCAATCTTTGGTAGAGTTGATAGATCTAGGAAAATACATCACGATATGAGTTGCAAAAGGTGATGATGATGATTATTACGATTATGATATGATAATAACAAAGTTAACATAAAGAATAATAATAATTATAATGAAAATTAATGATGATAATATTAAAATAAATCATAAAAGAAGAATGATATTGATGATGAAAATAATGATAATAACAACAACAATTATAGTGTAATAGCAATAAGAGGAATGGTAATAATGACGATAATGCTAGGGGCGATCTGTCGGTCTGGTTCAAGGTTTTATTAAAGAGGGGACATTGACGTCATCTCTGTAAAGTTGTGTTGCCTATTTGGTAACACAAAGCATTCCTTGACAACGGTGAACTGGCATAATATGCTGAAATCAGATTTTTCTGATATAAGAACTTGTACATTTTAAAAGATTTTGCTTATTATTTCAGTTCGTTTAGACTGACCGAGCTGTGAAGGGGTTAAAAAAAGAAAAACCTATATGATGTGTTTTAATAGTTACCTGCATCTCGTGGCCATTTCGAAACCATAGACAACTGGGTGTGTACACTTTTCAAGGTCCTCTTTGTTGCAGTGATGCTCTACCAACACAAACGTGATTGGGATATTATGATGAAATACGAATGCTATTCACACAACTGAAGTGTGACGAACTGAATTAATGTTAACCCTTTCACTGCGAGGTCTGATTCAAGCCCAACTGAATTATGTGCAAAATCTTAAAAATGTACGTGTTCTTATACCAGATAAATCAGATTTTAATGAACTAACATATGCCAAAAGGCTGATAATCACTGAAATCTGAGTTATCTGGTAGAACAGGCAAGTTTTGAGGATTTTGGTGGCCTTAGCAGTGAAAGGTTTAATGAGTCAAAAATATGATAGAAATGAATATTGGTGTATCTAGAAATGATGGAGTGAAAATGTTTGTGTTAAAAGTATGATAAAATGTATATTAGTGTATCTAAAATATGATGAAATGAAAATTCATGTGTAAAAAATAAAATGATACATACAATGACTATTGATGTATCTAGATCTCGGTTCATGGAGAATTGCTCTGGGTTTATTTATTGGTAAAAACAATTAATGTGAGTCTGAATTAAGCTAAATTAAAAATTGCCTCTTGGACTAAAATCTAATCTCGCTTCATAAAATCGGCCTTATATTCCATACCTGCACTACGTCCGGCCATGAACATTTCACCTGCAAAAACATTGACAGAAAATATTAGAAAAGTGTAATAAATTCTGATTAGGTAGATTCAAAATTATGTGATTAAGTTTTTTATTTGTTTGTTTATTTGTTTATTGAGAGTTTTAGGGCACTATATAAAATAGGTGTCTGCCGACAAGAAGTAAGAAGAGAAAAAGCAGTTCAGCTCAATATTTAGATATAAAATCGATAATTTTATGTTTGTATGAAAGTTAAAGGGTTATAGATATACGCTTGCCCCCCCCCCCCCTCTCCCCTTACAACACCCATACCATAATATTATAATATGTAAAAAAAAAAGATGATGTGGAAAGAGTGACAATGAGAGAGAGAGAGAGAGAGAGAGAGAGAGAAGAAGAAGAAGAAAAAAAAGAGTGCAAACCTTGCCAACGTTGAGGTATGAAGAGAAAGACAGACAGTAAAGAGAGAGAGAGAGAGAGAGAGAGAGAAAGAGGGAAGGGGAGATAAAGCGGAGAGAGAGGAAAGAGATGGGACGATGGCAGAGGGAGAATGAGAGAGAGGAAAAGAGAGAGAAAGACAGGGTGAAAGAGAAACAGAGATAAAAAGACAGAGAGAAAGATAAAGGGAGATAGATAGATAGATAGAGGGAGAGAAAGAGTGAGGAAGGGAGAGAGGCGGTAGGGGTGGGGAGAGAAAAGAAGAGAAATAGAGTGAAAAAGAGAGAGAGAGAGAGAGAGACAAGGAGAGATAGAGAGAGAGGGGGGGGGAGAAAAGGATAGAGAGAGAAAATGAGAGAGAGAGAGTAAGAGAGGTGGAAGGAGAGAGAGAGAGAGGCGGAAGGGGAGAAAGAAAAAAAGAGAGAGAGAGAGTGAGGGAGAGTCGGAAGGGAGAGAGAGAGAGAGTGTGTGAGAAGGAGAGAGAGAGA
>JAUEKZ010203417.1:0-11044 GCA_031471865.1 Melibe leonina
CCCCCCCCCCCCCCCCCCCCCCCCCCCCCCCCCCCCCCCCCCCCCCCCCCCCCCCCCCCCCCCCCCCCCCAAAAAATGACTGAAAAAAAGCTGACGTCATTAAAGAGCTGTCCCTAAGTATAAGAACAGGCAAATGTAGAAGATGTTAGTGTCCACAGCATTGATATGAAAGGGTGAATACGTTCAGACATGGTGCCCACTGGTGTGTGACAGTACTGTGTATGTGCGACTCAGTACTCTTCGCGGCGTGACGAAAACACGGAAATACCCTCGAACGATTCATGCGTAGAGGACGTTTAAGTCCATTCATGCGTAGAGGACGTTTAAGTCCATTCATGCGTAGAGGTGTTTCTTGCGCAATAACGACGTCACAATGATATAGCGTCATCATGAATAAATCGTATTAACCCTTTCACAGCGAGGTCTGATTCTAACGCAAATGAAATACAGCAAAATCTTGAAAATTTACGTGTACTTATGCCAGATAAATCAGATTTCAGTGAACTGACATAATATGCCAAAAACTTGAAATTCAGGCTTTTGGCATATAGACCTACATATGTCAGTTCACTAAAATCTGATTCATCTGATATTCGAACAAGCAAATCCTTAGCAGTGAAAGGGTTAATTATTATTATTATTTATTTATTAATCATTTTATAAGCAGGGCGTCGCCAATCCCTATATTATAAAGGGTAAACAACCTACCTATTTCCTACCAACGTATTTGGATCATTATTAACATATTGTATATATATATATATATTACGTGTTAGTAATGTGCAGGTACAACGCCATTGATCTACCCCTTTTACCTGCCCACACACTGACCGAGTTACTAAGGGATGGGCATGGTGAGATTGCCCGGGGTATTTTAAGATCATTTAAATTACACTGTAATTCCATATATGGGACTTGGAACTTTAGATTTAGAGCCTTATGGCCCATGGACCTAGAGTTATCCTGGTTTTTTAGCGTGAAGCAGACAAATGACAATGGTTGCCACCCTCTGGATAGGAGGCTGGTCTATCGCAGATTACTTCCCCCAACCCAAATTGTGAATTGGTACCTGGTTTGGGTGAGGCAATTGGAGTAAATTTCTTTGCCCAAGGGGAAGGATGGGAAGGAAGAAGGAGAGGAGGGGGAGGAAGAGGGGGTGGAGGAAGAGAACGAAGAGGAGGAGGAGAAAAAGAGGAAAGAGGAAGGGGACGAAGAGGGGGATGAAGAGCGGGAGGAGGGGAGGAGGAGGGAGGTGTAGGAAGAGGGAGATGGAGAGAAGGAGGGAGATGAAGAGGGGGATGAATAAGAGGAGGAGGGGAGAAAGAAGAAGAGAGAGGGATCCCCCCCTCTCTCTCTCTGTTGCCAAGTTGTCCGTAGACTCCGAAGGCCAAACCAAGAGGACACCGTTTGCCTTGCAATTCAAAATAAAGACCCTCTTGTAAATTACCACAGGATTACGTGCCTGCTACATCGTACACTACTTGTACTAGTAGTAGTAATGGTATATACTTACATACAGTTACAGTGTAATACACACACGGGGTGTTTACATTGTCATAAGGTCATGCTTTGGTAATGTGACCTTTCCTTTATTTGTGGGAAGCTTCAACTTCAACCAGACAAAGTGGTTGATAATGATAATGATGAAGATAATGAATGATAATGAAAATGATAATGAATGATAATGAATGATGATGACAAAGACTTCCATATTCAGACAGAGGGTTCGTTTTAGAACACCTGACTATGATGATCAAGTCAGACACTTAATTCTAAATTTAGATAGATTTACGTAGTAAATACCTGTAATACCTACCAAAGATATCATATTTATTGCAGGCTATACTAAAAGTATCTTTGGTAGTAGTTGTATAGTAGTAGTAGTAGTAGTAGAAGTAGTAGTAGTAGAAGTAGTAAACTAGTAGTAGTAGTAATAGTAGTAGTAGTAGTAGTATCAGATAAACGTTTTTGAGTACTTTTAAAGACAAAACATTCAGCATGAGCCTAAAAATGGGCAAAGTCCGGTATTTTAAAAAGTGTTTGGATAACTTCTTACTTTTTCTACTAAATAGATGCGAGCCACTGCTGACTGCTGACCTCTGGCTTTCAAAAAGCGCTCAACCCTAAAAATCGTTTCCTCAGAGCTTTTCTCTCCGCCCCCACATACACTACGTAGTAATGCACGCATTAATCCTTTCAATGCAAAGGTTATTTCTAAAGCCTTTCACTGCTCAAGACACCAAAATATTCAAGATATTGCCTGCTCTTAGAGCAGATAAATCAGACTTCAGTGAACTGACATATTATGTTAAAAGCCTGAAATTCATCTGCTATTATCTGCTTTAAGAAAACGTACACTTTCAAGATTTTTGTATATTTCAGTTGGGTTAGAATCAGACCTCGCTGTGAAAGGGTTAAGCTGCTAAGGTCATCAGAATCTTCAACTTCAAGATTTGCCTGTTCTTATTCCGGATAAATAAGATGTCTGTGGATTGACATATATGCCAAAAGCCTGAAGAAATTCAAATTCAGGCTTTCGGCATATTAATATTATGTCAGTCAATTGATCAAGAGTTTGCATGTTGTGTTTGGTTAGAATTGGATCCCGCAATGAAAGGGTTAACATTAACACAGCTGCTTCATTCGGCGAAAGGTTAACAAATTACACTTACACTTTAAACATAAACCTCGTTATACCGCCTGAGATGGGGAAAACACTAAGTTGGCGTTATAACGAGAATGGCGGTACAACGAGAAGTATTTATTTTATTATTTTAATATGCAAGTCATAAATGTTCTCCAATACATGTTGGCGGTAGGCGAGAATGGCGATATATCGGGTGGCGTTATAACGAGAATGGCGGTACAACGAGAAGTATTTATTATTATAATATGCAAGTGATAAATGTTCTCCAATACATGTTGGCGGTAGGCGAGAATGGCGATATATCGGGTGGCGGTATAACGAGAATTTAAGTGTACAAACCATCGGCTGACGTGGTGTGATACTGATAGATCGATAGTGATCGTGCAGTGTGTATCGACACATCTCATCAAACAGCACGGCCTGACATGATGCCAACCCTACATCCACCATGTGGTGATAAAAAGACTAAAAAAAATCAAACAATGGATCTTTAAAAATATGTTTCAGTTCAGTTATCTTTAACTTTAACCAGATAAGACCATTTTTTAAAACTCGAAATCACGATACGCATTTCATATCGGATTATCCGCTCTGTCCGGTGAAATGATAAATAGGTGCATACGCCTATGTGCTGCCTATCAGTTATCAATATCAAACATTGATTAAATCATTACATCAGCATCCGTACTAACCCTTTCAATGCTAAGGACACTAAAAAATTTAAGATTTGATCGCCTGTTCTTTATACGTACCCAGATAAATCAGATTTCAGTGAATTTCAGCCTTTTGGCATATCACGTACATTTCCAAGATTTAACACATTATTTCAGTTGAGTTTGACATGTACCAATTCATGTCCTCTCCGTGCCTGTCAATTTCATAACATTATTCCTCTTCACTCACTCAGCAGATACACATATTTTTACGTAGATTCAGCAAAGTGGGCTAATTACCCACACCAGGAGACAAGAACAGACAGATGAAGGCGATCACCTATATCATGCATTACATGTATCAAGTCCAGGGAGACAAAGTAATATTATCATTCCGCCCTTTGTGCACAGATGTACTCAGTCCTTGTAGACAACAAAGGACCTTATAAACATAAATTGGAGTTAGGCAAGTAAACTGAGTCACACTAATTGCTGAGACTGAGCGTCGCCCTGATAGATTGTCTAGGCACACGGCATCGTGTGTGGTAGTTTGCCGTTGCTTTTTCTAAGCGCCTTTACTTTCGCCGGGTCTGACAAGAGACTCCTCTCTTCAAATTTTTTGTGCTGGGAAAACAGGAAGACCCTGGAAAATTATATTTTATAATTTCATTGCTCTGACTGGGATTAAAACCCCTCGCAAAACGACACAAGGATTCGAGCAAGGCGATAGTCAGACCATGTACTGCAATGTATAATAAGGGGGATGACCACAGGTCTGTTAGTACAATAGACAAGACCTACTGTGGTATAGTACAAGAAGACTCCGTAAATTTGTTGTTTGTTGGGAGTTTTAGGGCACTTGCAACTGCTATGGTCCGTAATTTACCGCTCTTTGTGTACAAAAGCACTCAGTCCTTCTACATAGCAAGTGACCCTGTAGTTAGGTACCCCGTAAAGAAAGGGGGATGACATTGACATGTCTGTCGCCCTTTGTGTATAAAAGCACTCAGTACTTCTACATAGCAAGTGGCCCTGTAGTTAGGTACCCCGTAAGAAAGGGGGATGACATTGACATGTCTGTCGCCCTTTGTGTATAAAAGCACTCAGTACTTCTACATAGCCAGTGGCCCTGTAGTTAGGTACCCCGTAAAGAAAGGGGGATGACATTGACATGTCTGTCGCCCTTTGGGTATAAAAGCACTCAGTACTTCTACATAGCAAGTGACCCTGTAGTTCGGTACCCCATAAAAAAAGGGGGATGACAACATGTCTGTTGGCACAACAAGCGGACTGAGCTCAATATGTCAAACAGCACAGCCTGTTCAAGAGAGACCACTGGCACAAGAAACAGTGCTGGGAAAAGTACGATGTATGAACATGAAGCCAAAAGAGAAAAAACTAGTTAGGCCTAAATATACATTTAATAAGGCTTGGATAGGTTCAGACCAGGGATCCCTGAAACAAGGTAGGGCCTACTCAACTCTACCATAGTTGAAATGAAGAGAAGAGAATTCAGTTTTAGGTTTGTTGAGACACAAGATTGCCTGAGGACAAGTACAAGTACAAGAAATGTGTGGATTGCGTGAATTGCATGAGTGTAGTGTTCGATTATCTATAATTGAAAAGATACAACATATAATACTAAACTTTAATTTGAAAAAAATAAAAAACACCCAAAAAAAAAACTTTAAAAAAACAACCAAAACCAAAATATTTGTAGCTGTTTTCTTTTCATTTTTAATTATGGCATAAGTCACATGTAAGGAGGTATTACTCAATAAGACTCTAGAACATGATTACACTTACACAGAAGATGAACCATTGACCAGAGGAAAAGCTATGGTACATCACTGTGCATAATAATAATCATAGTCATAGCAATCTTTATTGCCCCAGAAGGCAATTCATGTTTGGTTACAAAAGTTCTATATGGACATGGGTTACATGGGGAAAAAAACAAACCCACACAGTTCAGGTACAGGCAAATTTCTTCTCTCTCTCTCACACACACACACACACACACCCAAGCACCCACACACACACACTCTCTCTCTCGATCTATCTCTCTCTCTAATGGGATGATGCTGCATTTCAGTCAATGTTGAAGCACACACACACACACGCACGCACACACGCACACACACACACACACACAAACTCTCTCTCGCTCTATCTCTCTCTCTCTAATAGGATGATGCTGCATTTCAGTCAATGTTGGTGACAGTGGAAGCTGTCTGCTCCATTGTGAGGATGAAGAGACTACTACCATCATTACTATCCACTATCCAGTGGTCCACAAGGCATCCCATCCCATCCATCCATCCATGCAGTGGAAGGACTTCCTGTCTTCCATCCTGTCTAAACTCCCATCAACCATGGCTGATGATTACTGGACTTTGTCCAATTCTGAAAAATTAAATAAAATACACCTACTGTACTGCATGTCAATGTTGTTGCACAGGGAAAACTTTCAAAGGGAGATTATCCATGCAGCAGTGAATAAAAAAAGATATTAATATTAACTTATCCATTAAATTTAATTGGCCTTTCACCATCGAAATGCTCGCCTAGGCGTCCAATGAATGGACATACATCGATTATTCATCTGGCTTAATCAGCTCAATGCCAACAGGAATCCCCCATGCTGTCCCAATGAGCCATTGGTGGTGAATCTCTTGCTCAAGGATATTACGAAATTCCTGGGGTACCTGAAATTCTGTGAACATTAAATTCAGTCAACTGAAGTCTGAAGTCGATATCAACGAATTACATAGAGCAGTTCCATCAAAAATGGTCTGACATATAATAATCTTTAATGATCTTGTGTCTAGTATATTCCATAGTCAGACAATGGGGGCACCACATTATGTACTTCACCATCAATTCTCTCCATTTCTCTTCTTAACCTTTTCACCGCAGTGTCCAATTCTAATCGAGCAGAACATGCAAAATCTTGAAAAAGAACTTATCATTTTACCATATACATAAATAAGATTTCAGTGGACTGACATTTGCCAAAAGCCTGAAATTCAGGCAAATCTTGACGATTTTGATCTAGTTACCAGCTGAAGAAATAACCTTAGCATTGAAAGGGTTGATTTCATCAATTCAGGCTTTTGGCATGTCAGTGTCAGTGCACTGAAATCTTACTTATCTTGAATAAGAACGGGCAAAATTTGAAGATTTTAACATCTAGTTAGCAGCTTCAACTTCAACACAATAATGCAAGTGATAACTGATATCAAAGTGATAAAGTGATAAGCATGTAGGAAATTTGGGTACACGAGAAAACACAAACGGGGGAGACATAATGTAAAGAAAGCTTTACCTAAACTCAAAAGGACATATCGGTGTAGTCTTCATCTTCCAAGGTGTGTACTTTTAGCTCCAAGCCTGTCCAGTCTGTGTGTCAAGTTGTCCTTCCCACCTGCGTGGGCATTTACAGTATATCTCTCTCCTCCTCCTTTCTTGCACAGTCCCTTGTGCAAGACATGCTTGATCTGTAAAATTGCACAGTGCCTTGTGCAAGACATGCTTGATCTGTAAAACAACATTGCAGATTTGAATTATATATTATTACAGTGGAACCCCTGGATAGCGACACCCCTGAATAACTAACAACAACCCCTGGCTAGGCCCTCTTGACCTCCACCAAAATTTTCAAAGTTTGCCTGATAATCAGGCTTTTGACATATGTCAGTTCGCTGAAATCTGATTTATCTGGTATAAGAACTCGTACATTTTCAAGATGTTGCATGTTTCAGTTGGGTTAGAATCAGATCTCGCTGTGAATGGTTAATGTGTAAAAGTGTGACACTGCAGAGGGGATGTAAACTTCATTAAATACTATTCTGATTCTGATACCTAAGATTTAATCATATAAAACCCTTTGGCTATGGTAGACAAGGTCTAGATTCTACAGCATCAATACACTGTGTACGCCTACCCTCTGCTCCCATCCCTCCTGATTCCACCCCCCCCCCCCCCTCCCTCTCTCACCTCACAAAGCGATGTGGCTAAGTGAGGCCTGTGGACTTTGTGTGGCACCAAAGGACGTGAATTGACAACCCCTGCCCCTCCCTAATCAATTTAGATACAGTTTATCAATGAAAGAACAGAGAAAAGCAAAAGTAGGGGAGAAAATTACTTCCTTTTGTTTTTTTAGTTCAACCTCTTTTTCATATTCGCTACTTTTATGCTAATTGGATTGACTAAAATAAGAGGGAAAAAAATGACATTTAGATTTTACTTGCTATTTCCCAGTGTGTTTGTTTCATGTTCGACTGTATGTATTGAAATTGATTGGTAATGGTAAATCGGAGGGTTAAAAAAAAAAAAACCAGATGTTATAGAATCATAGGCAAGCAAATCTTGGTAAAAGTGAAAGCTTAGAAATATTTTGTTTTAATATAAACTTAAACTTCATTGTACCACGAGGTGTGGGGAAAACACTAAGTTGGCGGTTTAACAAGAATTACAGTTTAACAATAAGCATTCATTATTATATGCTAGTCATACAATACATGTTCTCGAATAGATGTTGGTGGTAGGCGAGAATGGCGGTATAACGAGGTTTAAGTGTAGTTTCAATGATGAACTTTATATAATAAATATATATATCATACGTTCAAGGGCAACACGTTTCTCCAGTGCAGTTTCTGTGATCATCATGGCTTCAGCCATACCAGAATCATCAACCAGGATCTGCTGGATTCACAGAATAAGAGAAAAAAAGTAAAGGATGATCCGCCAATTTTTGGCAAAATGAGAAATGCATGTGTTGTATTTTAAGAAACCCAAACAACAACAACAAAAATCAGGGAAGGAAAAAAATTGCTCTTGAATTGCATCTCTGGCTATTTCTATTAATCTATTGTTTTGGTCTCTTCAACTTATAGAAAAACTTTCCCACCAAAAGACTGTGTCAGTTCTAAGAGCATTTGTTGCAGATGAAAAATACACTGCTGCATATTCCTGATAAAAAAACAACTTAGGTTGTTTGACAATATTTACGAAGACAAAATTTGAAAAACAAGACCTTATTAATTATTAATATATATTTTCTGTAGTGGTAACAGTACATCAACTGCAAACTATTTCAAAGGGATAAAACATAGAGGTAAGGACAAATATACATAGCAGTAGTGCATATCCCAGTCCAGAAAATTTATGATGAGTGATGAGAACCATTTTCACTGATCTCTCCAAGAAATCCTGTTACAGCTCTTTAACTTTGCCTTAACTTTAACAATATCCACTCCATCCATATATTCATCTCTCCAAGCCAAGAATCTAATATTGTCAAAATAAATTACAGTGCCCCTTTTTTTAAACACTGAAGAAACTTACTAATACTAACTGAAAAAAAAAGCTGACTACAGTATAGTACATAAGAACTTTTATACTGTCTGTCACATAGGAAAAGTATGAAGGATTAGGTCAAACAAAGTCAAAGAAATATGTAGTATGACAAACTGTTCTATAAAATCCATACTTTAGTCACCCATGGAGCCGGAAATTGTCAATTTTATAGCATAATGCGGAAAAATAGTTTAAATAGCATTATTTCTCGTCATCTCCAACTCAAATCATGAAACTTTATACTTAATTCATACAGAAAAGACAATCAGAGTCAAGAGTTCATTTTTCACCCCAAACCCCTAGAAATAGAAAACAAGTGGAAGTTGTGACAGTGTGAGTCCAAGCTTGGTCAACCTGGGTCCTTAATCAATGCAAAATACACCAAAATCTTCAAGATCTCTCTATTTTTATACCAGATAAATCATATTTCAGTGCACTGACATTTGTCAAAAGCCTGATAATCAGGCTTTTGGCATATGTCAGTCCACTGAAATCTGATTTATCTGGTATAAGAACATACAATACATTTTCAAGTCAAGATTTATGCATTCATATTTCAGTTGGGTCAGAATCAGAACTGGCTGTGAAAGGGTTAACATTAACAGCAGTGAGATAGGTCAATGTCCCTGTTCCATCATTATCCTTCCATCAGAGGCCAGACAATCAAAAATAATAATCTACTGGCTATACTCAGCTAAAGTACATATGTCTATTAAAAAAATCGTCCTCAGATTTTTTGAGAGACAATAGACAAACCTCCTACCCCCTTGTTTGTCTGTTTGTTTGTTGAGAGTTTTAGGGCGCTTGCAACTGCTATGGTCATATAAGCGCCCAGGGGTAAGTAAGAGAAGAGGATAGGCTAGTTAAAAGGCCAGGGACATTTCACAGAGAGATATGGTTTACAAATTACAAGATTATTGTTCAAGCTTCTGTATACTAATTAACTACGTTAAATCTATAGATAGATATGCATTAGATTCATAATTCTCATTTAGTCAAATAAATTCATCAGATGCTCATTAATAATATTGTTTTATCAAACAAAAAATTAGAAGTCAAGACACAGATAATATGACAAACAAATTTATTCAACAATTAAAGCAAACATTTTTCTTAAGCATGACTCATTCCTCACATGAGCTGTTTTACTTGTTGTATATAGTGAAGCTTGGTACAGTTCAGCCCATAGTCCATTCAGTTAAACTTGAGATAATATGTAATGTAGAAACGAGACAAAGCGAAAGAAAGCAGAAAAATGGAGAAACAGAAATATAGAAAATTTACCACGGTGGGGTTCGAACCAGGCGATGGGTGCTGTTACTGGGTCCCTGGTTCGAAACCCCACTCTGGTCAATTTTCTGTTTTTCTGTTTCTCCATTTTCCTGCTTTCTTAGGCTTTGTCTTGTTTCTGCACTGCATATTATCTTGTTTGACTCCTTTCTTGTGATTTCCAGCGCTTGCTCAACACCTTAGTGTCACTGTCACTGTCACTGTCTGTCAGTCCATTCAGTACAGGATCCCCATACTGTAGGTGCACATGTATGTAGTTGTGTAGCCTACTTGTTCATGAGTATTGGTATTGGTATTGGTATTACTGACCTCTTTTCACACATGCAGTTGTAGCTGGCAGTTGGATACAATACACAATAGACACAACATCATCATCATCAATTGTCAATGGAGAAAAAGCAAACGCCAACACTACATTACTGTTATTGAAACAAGCTATGGCAAAATTGAAAAAGCATGACAAGTAGATAAAAAAACAATTAATTGTAATTACAATGAAAACAAAACTATACAATTTATTCATGAAACTTACAATTTTAAAGGAACAAAATGACTACAGATACAATAAACCTCCCTTAAAAAAAACCAGGAAAGCAATACAATAAAAACAATGGTTGATTAAATGTATGCTTTTTAGGGTGCTTTCTACAGCTTAAATCGTAATAATATTTTCAGTGGCAAAGGGGTAAGTAAGAGGATAGAACCTAGAGCAGACAGGTACAGAACCCTTTAGTCGATTCTCAGCAGTAGGTAACCTGTTGGACAAATCATACAGCGCGACTGCATTCAGTGCATTCAGCCTAACACTTTTCATAATCAACCTAATGAATCCATCAGTAACTATTTGGATATGATGTGGCCAAGAATTAAGTTCTCTGGAAAATGCTTTTATTACAAATCTATCTTCTTAGTAAAAGTAATAGTAATAATAATAATAATAATAACTCTGTCTCAAATAGGAAATTCTTTTTACAGTGTGTCATCACTTAATAATATACCTGCTTAATAATGAACCAAAGATAATAAAGCATTACTTTTCACTATTGACCATGATATTTGACACTGGGACACATTGCACTGGGACATATTCTAA
>JAUEKZ010203428.1:0-11043 GCA_031471865.1 Melibe leonina
CGGTCACGATAACATGCTAGCATATCCTCAGTGCAAGCTTGCACGGTCACGATAACATGCTAGCATCCCCTCAGTGCGAGCTTGCACGGTCACGATAACATGCTAGCATATCCTCAGTGCAAGCTTGCCCGGTCACGATAACATGCTAGCATCCCCTCAGTGCAAGCGTGCCGTGGTTCGTAACGTTTGTTGTTGTTGTGTGTATGTCGGTCTTTAAAAGCATTGATTACCGAAAACCATTCATATGGTTTGTTAGGAACCCGTGATTTTTAAACAGAGCGATGGGAGAAGTTTACGTAGATGCTCTTTTTTATTATTATTACTTAAATTCTAATTGATATAACCTTTTGTAACATAAAGTTTTGTTTTAACCAAAATTATTAGCCAAACAATTAATTTTTTTTTAAATTTAGTATCGTAAACACCTTTGTCAATAACACACGATCAAATACTGCCTATCACGAATTAGTTGTTTGAGAGGAAAGTGGTTGTAGTGGTCAAATTTGCCTTTGATCATTTGTGTTAGCAATAAAAATTGTGAATGAGCAGTTAAAGTTGAAGGTTGAATGATGTAGTCAGCGTGTCTGGTTTAGTAGTGACCCATAACGTGCCTTGGAAGCCCCAAGCTTTTATCAAAGATCGTAAGGGATCCTTTCCGGGCTTGCAAAACAACCAAGAAAAAACTTTTAAAAATACAAAAAAAGCAAAATTTTTAATGAAATTTATACACCGAATGCATATAAAAACATAATATAAACACTCTTTTAACTCCATAAAAGCCATTATTTATCGAGATAATGCAAATTATTGACAAAATATTCCTGAAAAAATATTTCTCCTCTACACACAAAACCCGTACAGATCCCTTACGATTTTTCCCGCGAAAGTAGAGCAAACACCATGATTTATTGAGACCAGGTGGTTGGTGCATCATTCAAGACTACGCTTGGTGTGTAGTGAGATTGGTCAGTGTGTAAACTCTAAAATTCATCAGAGGGAACAAAGAAGAAGCAAAAGAATATTTTTTTAAATTTTGTTCTAATACTTTTGATTTCATCAATTCATTTTTGTGTAATTTCTCTGATCATGAATTATCATTTCTATGTTTTACATTGTTTGATGGTCTCAAGTTTTGAAATAGCCATATTTGGCTTACATGTATAAAAAGAGAAGGGATCGCTAGGCCAGTGGGTATCAAAGGTGAAACAAAAGGATTGGTTAACAGACCAGTATTATGGGACAAATACAAAGCAAGACACACAAAAAAGCAACGTTTCGACCCAAGGTCTTCATTCGGACAAACAAATGAGACGTAACAAAATTAAAATTAAAACTTAGCTTTGTGTGTAGCTCCTTTATGGAGCTTACATGCAGACATCCAGAGCTGCTCTCTCATAATCTGCTTTCATCTTCTTCTTCCAGCTGCCTCCGAATCCAGCAGTGCTTTCCCAGTGGATGAGGCACCTCCAAACTCCCCAGAGAACAACCAGCCTGAAGACCCCCAGACCCCAGAGAACAACCAGCCTGAAGACCCCCAGACCCCAGAGAACAACCAGCCTGAAGACCCCCAGACCCCAGAGAACAACCAGCCTGAAGACCCCCAGACCCCAGACTCGACCACAGCCACTGCGTCTACCAAGGGGGACAACCAGGAAGATTCTGCCCTTGCCGGTGGTGATGCGGAGGCTAAGACGAAGACCACGGAGAATGCCCAGGGGGAGGAAGATGCCAAAGCCACCGCCCCTCAATCTGTCAACCCAACAGAAGCCGATTCCACAACGGTCTCAGCCGATGCCTGCAAAGAAGAGAAGCCTGAGCAGGCAAAGGCCACGTGATTATCATTTTTCTGAAAACAGGGATAGAGAGATAGAGGAATGGCAAGATCTTAGTTTTACATATTTTATTTTTACCTCACCCTCAACCTTTTTTGTGTTCAGATGAAATAGTAAAGGATAAGTAGGGCATAAACTTACTTTTTCCTTTTTTTCTCTGTTGTTCTTTTAAAACATTTTTTAATTACTAAATTTTTTTAGCACTGCTTAATATAAATCAATCTTTTTTTTTCTTTTTTTTTTAATCATGCTAAGATTGAGTTCAGAAGAGAGAAAAAAATGGCTTTGTGAGAAAGTTGTTTTCAGATTTGGGATGTCATTAACCAAGATTAATGGTTCTTCTTTAAATGAAGGTGGTGCAAATGAAAGTGTGCGAGTGTATTTTGGTTGGAATTTACCCCTTGGCTTGACCCCAGTTGACAAACCAACACTGCGTTAATGTCACTATTAATATCTTTTCCATTAAACATATATTCCTTCTCAGGTTTGTCTGTGCCTGCGTTGTGAAATGAAAGATTTCAACATTGAACAGACTGTATAAAGCATCATTGAATAATTAGTCATCACAGTTATAGTTTGTAGTCTTTTTTACTTTTAGCCTTTTTATTTTTCAAGCTTTTTGGGTGTGCTTTTGTTGATGATCAAGCAATTTATATCTACATACAATTTTTGTGTCATTCTACATTGTATAGAGTGAGATCTCATGAGAGGCAAACCATTTCTAGAGTAGCGTTGCATTCTTTGTTTTTTTTTCTTTTTAATCAATCTTGATAAAAGTACTCGTCTTGTTTTTCCTGAAAAGAAACCAAACACAACTCTATTTATAAGATTTGTAGTTTTTGCAATGAGGCCACATCAGCAATGGTAATAATGGTAAGCAGACCCAGATCTTGGGATTGGTTGTTGTTTTGTTTTTAACAATAAAACATCTGTGTGGTCATTAATCATAACCTCAGACTAAAAAACACATATTTTTTACACGCATTAAAAAAATGATTTTTCAGAATTGATTGCAGTACAATGATATAACTAAGCTTTATAATTATTGTTGAGGTTTGAAATGTTCATAATTTGTGTGTGTGTGTGCAGATGGAGGGGAGACTTTTTCAAACAGTTCTAGTTCTTTCCTTTTTACTTTTGGACTTGTGTGTTTGGTCACCTACTTGAAAAAAAAATGAATAAGATATTTTGCATAAAAATTATGCTCATTCTACACTTGTGTGAGAATGCTGTTTGTAAAAAAAGCTTTTTCTTCACCCGACCCAAACCCATACTAAGCAAATGAATGAATAAAATTGTACATTGAAATTATTACAATTCTCAGTTTGTCTTTGTCTCAAGAAGATAATAAGCCTATACTACACTGTTCATACAATTTTACATATCTTTACCAATACATGATTTATCCTCTATTTTTATATTGGTTTATAGACGGCGTGCTGGTTTATCACAAATTACTTTTACAACTTGTCAAGTTAATGATTGTCTAAACAACTGGAAGCAATTCTTTCCTGTAAATCATCTCTTTGTCACCTTTTTTGAGAGATGATATTTTTTTTTACTGTAAAACATCTCTCTGTGAAATGTCCCTGGCAGGGTCAAAGTCTGGCTATTCTTTTAACTAGCCTATCCTCTTACTTACCCCTGGGCGCTTATATGACCATAGCAGTTGCAAGTGCCTTAAAACTCTCAACAAACAAACAAACAAATCTTGCCCACAGAAAAGTTTTAGGGCTAATAGCAGGATTGGAGACCTGATTTTCCAGAGCTGTGTGTTGCAGAGGTTAAGGATATAGCCAATGTGAGAGACAAATGAAATTATAAGTTATCATGTCATGCCTACTAAGATTTGGCTTTTTTTTTTTATTGATAGTGATGTGTTGCTAGGTCCTTCAGAGTCATGTAAAAGTAAGCAAGAGGAGCTACATAAAGATCAAAGTCTGGCTGTTCTTTTAACTAGCCTATCATCTTACTTACCCCTGGGCGCTTATATGACCATAGCAGGTGCAAGCGCCCTAAAACTCTCAATAAAATAACAAACAAGAGAATGTTTGAAATGTAAACTGTGCGCCGATCCTCGACCTTACGGGGCATGCACAGAACCATGAAGAAGAAGAAGAAGAAGATTTTATCAAGATCTCAAGCGACACACACTCTACGATGTGTTTGTTGCTAATCTTTGATAAAAGACATTTCTGCGGGCACCTTTGGTGGTTGCTTCTTCTGTTTCTTTTCTTTTGGCTTTATCTATCATCTTACTTTTTCCAGCACTCTCTAAATTGCTCCCTTAACAAGCATACACACACACAGCTAATTTGTATCTGTTAGCTCAGTCTTGGTCCTGCCTGTCGTCCTGACAGACTTATAGTCATCCCCCATGTTTTACACTACGGTACCTAACTACAGGGTCACTTGCTATCTAGAAGGACTGAGTGCTTTTGTAAACAAAGGGAGGTCGAATATCCTGGATCTCCCCGGATTACATTAGTGCATGATGTGGGCGGTAGCCATAATCTGTTTCTGTGTCCTGCTTTGTGATTGTCGGAGGTGAAGTGTTTTTTTTCCTTTTAAACATCTTTTTGTCACCTTTTTTGGAGATTGTTTCCCCCTTGTAAATCATCTCTCTGTGAAACGTCCCGGGCATTTTCAAAGTCTGGCTGTTCTTTTAACTAGCCTATCATCTTACTTACCCCTGGGCGCTTATATGACCATAGCAGGTGCAAGCGCCCTAAAACTCTCAATAAAATAACAAGAGCCTTGTGGCCTATCATCATAGATATGAAGCTGATCCTTGTTTCTGGAGCAATGAGCAGGCCAAAAATACCCCATAACCCCAAACAGACCAGATTAAGCCCTTTCAATGGTCATGTTGGTAAGGTTATTTCCAAAACTGCTAACTAGACTAGTATAGATACATCAAAATCTTCAATATTTGCCTGTTCTTATTTTATCTGTGAAAAGAACATGTGAATTCTGAAGATCTTGCATACCTATTCTGTTTCCTTGGAATCAGACCCTTATGAACCAACGATTGGACGGCACACAAGGGTATTCCGTATAGCCCCATCCCGTTAACCCCAAAGCGAGGTCTGATTCTAACCCAACTGAAATATGCAACATCTTGAAAATGTACGAGTTCTTATACCAGATCTTTCAGATTTCAGTGAACTGACATATGCCAAAATCAGATTTATCTGGTATAAGAACAAGCAAATTTTGAAAATGTTGGTGTCTTTAGCAGTGAAAGGGTTAAGCTTCAGCACTCATCCATATACTTTTTTTTTTTTTTTAAATTGAGTCCCATACTCAGTACACCAGAGGGTCAGGGATCAAGAGTCCAGTCCTGTTTGTACATGGCTTACGGCACCGTGTGGTAGGCCTAGTTTGCCATTGCTTTCCACGCTGCCTTTACTTTCGCCGGTTTTTAAAGAGATCTATCTAGGTCCTCCTTTTCTGCTGGGTAGACACGAAGGCCTGAAAAAAATTTCTTGCTCCGACTGGAATCGAACCCATGCCCTAGTTGTACGTTCTTTAGAGCCTTGTGGCCCATAGACCCGGAGTTAAACCCGGATTTTGTAGCGCGAAGCGGACACATGACAATGGTTGCCACACTCTGGATAGGTCGCTGGTCTGTAGCAGATTACCGTCCCCAACCCAAATTGTGGACTACCCATTTTAGACCTGGATGGGGTGAGGCTTTTGTGACCCGATTAATTCAGATCACTTAGGGTGAGGCAATTGGAGTAAATTTCCTTGCCCAAGGAAAAAACCGAAGTGCCACTGGTAGGAATCGAACCCGGTGCCCCCGGGTTCTGTTCTGTGTGGCTGCCAGTTAGGCCACCGCGCCTCCTCGAACAAAATCAGAGCTAAGTGATAACCAGATGCTGTATGGACTAAGCTATCGGGCTGAGTCTCATTCGAAATTCATATAGATAGACACCAGTGTGAAATAAAGCATTTGGAGCTAAGGGACCTGAGAAATTTGGAGTCAACTTCGCTTGTTTGTCCAAGTTAAAACCGAAGTGCCTCTTGGTTGTTGTAGCAATCAGACGTGTTTCTCTTTACCCACTATGTTTCATGGCTAACCAGTTTACTTTCTGGAGAGAACGATGATCGATTGCAGATCACCTTCCTCAACCTAAAGTTTCAGTTTGTACCTTTCAGGTACCTAGTTGAAGTTGGGCAATTGGAGTGAATTTCCTCGCTCAAGAAAATACTACAGTGTCCGATAGGAATCGAACCTGGTTCCCGGATGATGTGGTACACTGCTGCCAGTTCGACTACCGAACCTTTTAAAGTACTGGTACATATACCTATCTAGTCTAGACGGTCTAGACGCCCAGAGAGGAGGTATTCTATTATGTTTCCGTACAAGAACCATGGATAACTTTGCGGGATATAGTGCAACATAACCAAGAAAATTCTGTGCTGCAAGGCTCTATTCCTTAAGTCCACTAGAGTCTACGATGTACATAATTACACATAATATGTAGTAGTGTAGTAGGATACATAGACCATCGCTATCCACGGACATCATACAGATCAACTGGATTCGATTTGCTTCTCGTCCTTAATGGTGTTTAACCTTTTACTTTTACGATAATTTTCAGTAACCCGAGGAATCTCTTTGATAAAGGAAGGTACCCGGCATGATAAAGATGTTGCGTGGGTGGTATCTAATACGGAAGTTAGTTTGTGGGTATACGTGTGTGGTCGTTTGTTTATATGAATGATGTCTCTACTATTACATTGGTAACTATTTTGATTAAAATTGATACCTATGTAAACAAATGGAAAATTGTCTCTATTTGAGGACAATAAAGATATATTATTACTCTATCTAGATATACCTATCTAAGAATTATGATTGAGAATACAAGGAGCAATGCAGACTGAAAATCTAATTTGAGACAGATGTTGAAACAGGAAGATTTTTTAGATCAGCTTTATGACTATAGAAGTCTAGATATCCCAGACTATGTGACCCCGATTTACATATCTGGACCCTAGATCTAATATAGTCTTAGCCTAAGACCGTTCTATTATCTACAGCTATAGACGGTTTACACAGCAAACAGACAGATGAAGAAAACATGTGTACTGACGCACGTTCCTTGTGAAAATAATGATTACGTTCATCCGTACATCTTATTGATTCTAGACACTTCCGCTTGTAAAATGGCGACGATGTTCAATCTAGCAAGTGGTTCAAATAACCCCAACAATGAACCAACAACTACAACACAGAACAATACTGTTCCAGGTGCTTCTCTTCAAGCTGGAGGATCAGAGGAAGCATTCTCTGAATTTTATGATGAGGTTTGTTTTGAAAATTGATTTCACTGTACCCAATGCTCTAGGCTAGTCAAGATACTTCTAGACTAGTCTAGGGTCTGGACTTTCTTGTCATTATGATTGGTCCTGTGTTGTTGCAAGAGACTCTCAAAACATTGGCCATCTAGAATCTTTATCTTTGAATAAATTCAAGATACTAATATCACTATGACACTCTACCTTTGAGACCCATCATTCAAGCTAGCAAAGAAAAGGTTAATTTTGGTTTCATTTAATGAAATGCCCAGAAGTCTTAGAGAGTCTATAAATTCTCACAAAGAATTCCTTTAAATCATGAGTTAGTCTAGCCCCTACACCTGATCTCTAGTTTTTCTTCGCACTTTATGAAAGTTACTCTTTAAACAAATTTTCCTCTAGGTGAAGGCTATTGAGAAGCGTGATTCTGTGTTAACACCGAAACAGCAAATTGACCGTCTGACACGTCCAGGAGCAACATACTTCAATTTGAATCCATATGATGTAAGTGGATTATTGTGACCTCTTGGGGTTTTTTTAGTTAATGGGTTTCAAGTCTTGCTTTTTTTTGTTATTTTTAAAAATATTCTCACTAATCTGAATAATAACTGAATCAAGTGAGAACAACTCTACAACATTTTTGAAAAGCAAATTTCTTTCACTTGAGACATGATTTATCAGAGAGAGTTTGGTTTGTTGTATCCGTAACTTTATTGTGACTTTAACTCTCTAGTCTAGTTATTGGGAAAATTGTCAGAATAACTAGATCTAGTTATTGGGAAAATTGTCAGAATAACTGGATCTAGTTATTGGGATAATTGTCAGAACAACTGCAGTATTTTTAAAAACATAGCTTTGAAACACCACAATTCAATCTTATTGCCTGGTCTACAGGAATTTATTTTATTTTTTGATTTTTTGAGTCAGTTTAAGTTGTGACAGATTTTTTCTGCTTTTCTGCTACCTTTAAACTAACATGGAATGTTTCAGTAATGCACTCTTTTTGTTTTTGTTTTAAAGTGATCAGTTTACTTGATTGACAGTGGTTTGGAGAATGGGAGTTAAGTTACAGTGCTGGTGATATAGAATTTATTAATTCAAAAGTAAAGACATTTCTATAGCGCAAACATTGTATGAAACAACAAGCGCAAGGTGCAATTGATAATCTAGTGAATTGAAGTTTTAAATATGTTTTTTTTTTTCAGGTGCTTCAAATAGAGCCAGATATGCCACTCAATGAAGTAAAAAGGAGATACAGACAGGTATTTATTTAACTTTTTTTTTAAATCCTGTATTTTCCTATTACCCATTTTCTGCCAGAGCCACCATCAGGTTTTATGCTCACTGTCTGAGCTTGCTTCAGTTAAAGAATACTTGTCTGTCACTTCAACAAAACAGCCATAACTTAAAATAACAAAATTATTAGATAAAAACTCACTAAATTTTTAACTATTCATTAATTAATTAATGAATTATATCAGTATTATTAGTCACCATCCTAACTATCTGTTATTATATAATTAGGAAAGATCAATCATAAATCTCCCTGACTGTAAAGAAACAAAATTATAGACTTGAAATCTGACATACAACATTATACATCTGAAAAAGGTCCATTCTCAAGTGATACTTTTCTCTCATCTTTTTTAACCTTTAATATTTCTGGAAAGTTGTATTCTGTTGATTTAGCCTAAAAGCATGGTTCTATCGCCCAAAAGAAACATCCTGTTTCATCAAATCTTTTCCATTCAAGGCACAGGGAATGTCAGGCTGAACTGAATCATGTGAACATGCAGTAGGAGGGGTAAAATTTAATGTGTGTAGTTGTCTGCAGCAGCAATGACAGGACAGTTTCCTTCCCAGTGAGATTACAAAAACACCTTTTGCTGAGCTTTCTAAAGTATTTTCCTGCATGGGAATCTTTGAACCTTTTGAAAAGTTCAGTGGAAGAATCCCTATCTATTGCTTTTTACTTTCGAGGATAATTGAGTGTTAACAACGCCTGTGTTGTCACAAAAATTAGAGAGTAAATTTTATGACTGCCTTCACAGTCAGGGAGATATATATTTGATCCTCACTTGTACACTCTATTTCATGGCGTATTCCTCACATAAACCTGGTCTTCTTCACTGCCAATGCTAGTCCGAAGACAGTTCTTTCTTGTGCCATCCTCTTACTTTCTGTTACTTTGCATTCATCTCGTCAGTCACATCTTGTGATCATCTTGGTCGTATCTATCCTCTTTTGCCTTCAACCATTCCCTTCAGAAGTACTTTTTCTAGTGTGTCTTGTCTTTTAATTATAATGTAAAAAATGTTTTAACTTTCACATATTTGTTCAAAATTTTGCTTGTTTGGCGGGGTTTGTTTTTATTTGTTTTATATCTTTGCTCTCATTTGGCGTTATGCAATGTCTGTTTCATTTTTTTTTTCTTTACCTTTTACTCCAGATGTCCATTCTTGTCCATCCAGATAAAAACCCTGATGATCCTGACAGAGCTCAAAAGTCCTTTGAAGGTCAGATTTTGTTTTAGAATTAGCGTTTTTCGCTCACTGTTTCGATTCATTGTTGAGCTGTCCTGCAGCTCTTGTCCCAAGAAAACTCTTACAATGGAGGACATGAGAGGATTATTTCCACGATCTTTACATGCTAATTCTTAGTCTGAGATGGTCAGCATATTTGTGAGGCTTCATGTCTTCAAGCACCATCGACGAATATATAATTTCAACTTTTTTATTTCTTTAATTTCTTATTGATTGAAGTCATTTTTATATCATTCAACATTCAAGAACATAATTAAGCATAAAAGTCGGACACTACCCAAATAAACTAATGCGCCTCTAGTTTTTGTTTATACTTTTTTTTTTCTCCAATTTTTTATTTATGATATTGACAGTTTTAAATGATTAATGATTTGGACATTATTTATTGCTATTATGTTGTTTTTTTTTAATTTTGATGCATTTGTTTTATTTTGATCAATATGATGTTGAAATTTTGTTCATCTCTCCGTAATTTTTTTTCTTCAGCTGTGAACAAGTCATACAAAACTCTTGAGAATGAAGAAGGATTGAAAAGGTGCAAGGAAATTGTAGAGGAAGCCAGAACTCGTACAGATGAAATGGTATGCTCTTTTTAAACTTTGATTTTAAGGTTTTGTTGTACCCTAAAACCTCAGTTTACCACTACCTATTATATACTGCTACCATTTACACATATCGCCTGCTTTTGTCTGTGGAATGGGATTTGACACAGTGAGTGTGGTATGAGAGAAAAGACATGAAGCTGGGATGCTATGACTGATTAAGTATTAGAAACAAGTTGTGATGTGTCCGCAAGATAAAGAACATTTCTTTGTCAATATGTAGATTCATTTTCATTATTGTATGAAAAATATGACTGTATCAGAGTGAATCTAAAGCCTGATCTCCACTCGACTCTACTACCTATGATATTTTCATTGTACCGCCAGTCTCATTATACCGCGGACTTAATGTTTTCCCAACACCTTTGGGTATATAACAAGGTTTAAATATTATATAAAGTAAGCTGGTCTCATGCATTATCTGAATTCTGTGATTCCTGTATTCAATGGCTGACCGTGTAGATCTATTTAATTTTAGTTCATTCTGTTTATCTTTTCTTCTTAGATTAAACAGAAAAAGAAGTTATTAAAGAAGGAAGGTAAACCACAGGATGTTCCAGAGGATAACTTAGAAAAGGTAAACACTTAGCTGTCGTGTTTTAGATCAATGTACAATCTGCTTTATTTTGTTTTGTTTATATTTTATTGATTTAGTGAAAATTTCATTTGAATTAATTCTGATTACAGTGCTCGCCGGATTCTAGCACACCGGATTCTAGCACACTCTGCAGTACAGCACGCTAAGTCAAGGTTACC
>JAUEKZ010203439.1:436-11043 GCA_031471865.1 Melibe leonina
AGATATAAAGATAGATAGATATAAAGATATAAAGATAGATAGATATAAAGATATAAAGATAGATAGATATAAAGATATAAAGATAGATAGATATAAAGATAGATAGATCGTAAAAAAACAAACTAAATAAGATAAGTTGTTTCAAATGATTCTTGATAGAACATAAAACTTCATGCTAGAAAGATTTGCGATGAAATGGCTGAGTAGCTTCCAACATTTGAAAGGAGAAAAAATGTATTGATATCGGTCTTGGTGAGACATTGTGATCTCTGATTAATTCAAAAACAGGTGGCGTCCTGTTGTCAAGTTTATTATCTTATTCTGGCCCAAAGTCCGGTGAAAGAAATAAAAAACGTGCTGACATCCGTCTTCCATAAACATTTTGAGATGAAATGGAATAGATGTCTACTTGTAAATTTACCACATGTGAAGCAATACGTTCATCTTGGTTGAACACGCTTCGGCAATTGTGATATTATGTTAATAAGCTTGCCCCCAAGTCTTCCATTGCTCTACTTGACCTAGGCCTGGAAGGTAACAGGATGGCTAGGTTTGTTATTTCTGTCATAGACTAGCATCTCTAATTGTGTTGTGAGATATAAACACTCCCTCCACATATCTAAGTGTTAACGACCCTATCCCACGCCGTCTTATCAAAAGACTGCTACCGTTAAGTATTATGAAGTTTACAACTATATTCAACTATTTCGGTGATGTAGGCTAGCTCGAAATTCAGTGACACCAAAAAAGTTGCTTCACATTTGCTGTGCTCTTTTATGTGGCAGTATTATTTTGTCAACTTCATTTTTAGAAGTCTTCATGCCAATGTCAATCTGAGATAGGACAATGGAATAGAGACGATGTTAACACGTTTTAGAGTGCAACCCCACAACAACCGACGACGGTCAAATATTGCCAGCATCTTTGTTTGCGGATACGTGGTTCGATCCACTTAAAGTATTCCTGTCTAGGAACAAACCGAAGAACCAGGGTTGAGTAGGGGTCGAATTTGACGTAGTACACTCATTGTGAAATAGAGAGAGAGAGAGAGAGAGAGCCGCTGCTCGGAAGCGGTAGGCCTATGTAGCGTGGTTGAACCGCGTCAGCCTGAGACGTTAAAATCGACATACGCATGAGCTATGTAGAAATCTTTGATATGACCTAAATTATGTTTTAAAAAAACCTTTTAAAGGACAAGAACCTACTAATAAAAAAAGAGAGAGAGAGAGACACAGAGAGAGAGAGAGAGAGAGAGAGAGAGAGAGAGAGAGAGAGAGAGAGAGAGAGAGAGAGAGAGAGATATGATATGCAAATAGTATGACCACAGACCAAAGACAAACAGACGGGTCAGGGAGCACAACTTCCTGTAATCGTAGTCACGCCCCTACATTCAGGTTCACTGCGGTAAACATTCAGTTATTTCAGTGATCGGCATCCACATAACAGCATTAAAAATCTGACCACCATCATCTCGTTTCCATCGTCAGATTCCTCAATGATGGTCTCAGGATTCATGTCTGGATCCCCCAGGGTTTGATGACGTAGGCTGCTCCGTCTAGTCTGGCCATTTAGTTCTTTGAAAGTACCAATACTCCGAGTTGTCAAATCGTGTTCAAATCCAGAGTTTACAACTCCGTTGGGGAAACGTTTTGTCTCCATGCCGAGTCCAGTAATTGTGTGGGAGATTTGTTCCTTGGGGTTTGAAAAACACATTAGAGCCCAGCAATAAATCGACAAAACACATCAGAAGCACATTAGAACTGATCTTAGCTATTAAACCGACAAAAAAGGTCAGAAACGCATCGGACAAGTACTGGCTTCACGAAAAACTGACAAAACGCATCAGGAACGCATCGGAATACTGCTTGCACGGTCGGCTTGCTCTGCTATGAACAGACAAAACGCATTAGACATGCCAAGGTAGCTTACATTATCCCAATTACAATGTCGATTAAAGAGGTAATAGACAGATTGGGATGAATCATGGCTATTTGTTTTAGTGCACAAATGGATCTATACTGTGTCTGCGCTACATCCACGATTGGTGACAAAATGGTATGACCCAAATACACGCCCCAACATCGAAGCATCTTGTGTAAAAAATATCATGATGTTCTGAACACTTTAAATGTATTATGTGTCACATGCTCTACTAATGGTAGTACTCGGTGTTTCCTAAATAATTTCGGATTTAACGTTTTCCGGATTGTCATTTTCAACTAGACCATACATAGTATGTACCAATGGTTTTGACATCAGTACCTGTGTTGTGTATGAGTCTGTCAAGCAAGATATATGATGTGTTACGGGTTTAAAAGTAGACAGCTAACTCTCTCATTTCATTTCAAATTGCTTTTGTAAGATTGAAATTTCATAACGTTTTTATTTCTTTCATTTTAATTAGAGCATAACGAGCAAATGATAAACCTCACGGTAGATCAACGACAATGTCTAATGTTGACCGATATCGAGGAACTGAGCAAACCAAGTGCCGTTTTCGCAAAGGGCTGATCCGACCTCTGATGTCTAAGTTCAGAGTTTCGCGCTTTGCGTTCTCGCCTGAAGTACGGCTGATCAAACCTCTGATCTCACATCAGAGGTTTCAACGGCCAGTATTCTTAAAGTATAGACTGTAGATCAGAGAATAGCGTGAGAGAAGCTTGTTTTGTTTGAGATAAAACAGGCCGTTCAAACCTCTAATATGAAAATCCGTGAAAATCTTGCACCCCACTCACTCAACCATTGCTTCCTGAGTCACTTACTGACATATCGGTATTATCCTCTTGTCCTCTTATCCTCGCCACCTTTCTTGGTTGGATGCCCCTTTTATCATCTGTCCCCACGACCATCCAATAGCTTTCATGTCTCTATTATACCCCTCTTTCTGGTCTTCTGCGGGCAACCCCTTCTTCTATGATCCTTTCTCTCATCCCTCTTCTTCTACTGTCTATAGTCAACGGCGGCCATGTATGCGTGTTAAAGTGATAACTTTGGAGCAACTTTATTGTTGTAAAGGAAAATCCCTACATCTATTGCACTTTGTGATGTGATTTGTCAGTTCTTTGCAGCTTGTTTCAATCTCTAAACATCCTTTCCCATGTGCTTGTGATGCGTTCTGTCAATTTACAACAAGAAAAAAAACGATACCAGGTTACGGGTTTACAAGTAGACAGCTAACTATCCCATTTCATTTCAAAATGTTTGTGTAAGATGGATATATCAGAACTTTTCTATTTCTTTCATTACAAGTAGAGCATAACGAGCAAATTTTAAACCCAACGGCAGATCAAGATCACAATGTCTAACGTAGACCAATATACATAAGCGCAATCCTGTGTTTTTTCTCAGTGAAAACCTTGGACGCCGCTCACTCAACCATTGCTTCCTGAATCACTTACTGACGTACCGGTATTATCCTCTTGGTGCTTGATCAGCACGTAAGGCTGACACGTTGGAACGCCATCTCTCTCGGTTAGATGTTCCTTTTGTAATCTGTCCCCAAGACCATCGAATAGCTTTTATGTCTCTATCTCTCTATTAACCCTTTCACTGCTAATGACACCAAAATCTTCAAGATTTGCCAGTTCTTATACGAGATAAATCAGATTTCAGTGAACGGACATAATATGCCAAAAGCCTGATTTATTTTGGCATTTGTCAGTTCATTGAAATCTGATTTATCATGTATGAGAACACGTACATTTTCAAAATTTAGCATATTTCAATTGAGATAGAATCATAGCTCGCTGTGAAAGGGTTAAACTCCTCTTCCTGGTCTTCTGCGGGCAACCCCTTCCTCTATGATCCTTTCTCTCATCCCTCTTCTTCTACGGTCTACAGTCAACGGTGGCTATGTATGTGTACCTATTTATGTTTAAATTTGTTGTAGACCTTCAAGAGAACCGGCTAAGAAAGAAAGAAGCTACACTATACTAATCAAATAACTTAGGTAACTCATGTTCAAAGCAATGAAAATACACTCCCGGCACTTGACTTATGAGGCAAAATGCAAAGGTTTGCGCCGATCTGAACTTGTATGTCGAATGTAAGGCTTAACGAATTTATATCTCTTAATTAAGTCCACAATGTCTAAACATATAAGTCCATTTGTCTAAAATCTAAGCATTAAATCAGAAAAGACACATGATTGCAATATTTGGGAATCACAAAAAAAACTCTGAAATAGTGTAAACATTTATTCAACGCAAGCAGGTTTAGTTTTTCCCACTCTTGCAAAGTTTCCCGATTTTAACTTGCGAATTTAGAGACTTCACTGACGGTATGCAATTTGTTTTTGTTTTCTTGGCCTTCAGAGTTTAATGTCCTTCTGAAGTCATTTATATTATCTTAGAGACACAAAAAAGGTTGTAAAATGATTTTGTTTTACCGATTACAACGCTATTTTGCATTTCATCAAAGTTTCTAGCAGCTCCTGTTTCGTTATTAAGAAACGGGGTTATGTTTCTCGTGTGTTTTAGTATTTCCTTTTGGGGTTAATTTGATACAGACTAACTTTTGATAATCATGAATAAGACAGGATTGTTTTTTTTGTGTTTGTGTGTGTGTCATTTTTTTCATCCCTGTTCTGTGTATTGTATCTTGTTCTCATGTTGAAGGTCTCTAAGATTACGCGTGCCCGCATGAGTATGAAGTAGAAGCCAACTAATTCCAAACAAAGGTACACCAACGAGTGGCACCGCACAATGTAACATTGCATCCCATTATCGGGCCCAAAGCTTGTCGTGTCCACCTTGGGTAAGTGTCTGCTAAACTCATTTTCTGGAATCTCACACGATTGGAGGGGGGGGGGGGATGACTCATAACTAGAATAAACTGTTCCAGTCTTCGACCACGCAATAATTACATTTTCAGTGTTAAGATTAGCTTTGTGTGCGTGAGTGCGTGTGTGTATGTGTGTGTGTGTGTGTGTGTATGTGTGTATGTGTGTGTGTGTGTGTACTTGTACACCGTGATCACCTGTGTGTGTTTGTTGTGTTTATGGTGTGTGTGTGTGTTGTACTCGTGCAGGTTCGTATTTGTGATGTTATTTCGAGCGAAGATTAGTATTAATTTGTGTATGTTACGTGTTGTTAGCGTTTGATACCCATTTTCATCTCTGACTAAGTTTGTCTCCGGGTAAGTGTTATTAAATCATAGTAAATTGCGAGTTTGCATGTTTCTTTGTGTTCACGTGCAAGTTGTGCTTGTGTGCCGAGGATGTTTGTGTCATCAATTCATTAATGTATCAATATAAACTGGTATTAATCTTTTTGAAGCTTCTGCCAAGAAAACAAAACAAATGTTATTTATTATCTTCCATTAAATTCTGAATTACGTTATGTCCATCCAGTTTGGTTTATGAATACGTTTCTTCGTTTTATTGGTATTTGGAGTGGCGCCCAATTTTAGAGGCTGTAGTAATATCAGCGCCTTTTGGGAAGTAGTAATATAGACAGTTGTATAGTATGTAAACCCAGAACACAGTAGTAACATACACAATTTATGTAAGCCACATACATGTAGCCAAATGCCGACTTCTTTTGCATCATACTGACCCTCGCATCCCTCACCCAGAGAAAGATAAACAAACAAAGCGAGCTCCAAGAAGCGCCCAAAGTGTCAGTGTTGCTTTTGGTTGGTAAAATGTTTGGCAGGAAAAAGGCGGGTGGGGGAGAGGGGAGGAGGGAGGATTACGTGTGCGTATTAAAGTGATAACGCGGGAGTAACTTGATTGTTGTTAACAATTGCACTTTGTGATGTGATTTGTCAGTTCTTTGCAGCTTGTTTCAATTCCTTAACACCATTTCAAATGTTTTTGTGATGCGTTCTGTTTTACAACAAGAACGAATAGCACATTCACCAGTCTGATGTGTTTTTTACAGTTTCTGACCAGCAATGACCAGGCACGAAATCAAGCCCTGATGCGTTTGTAATGCGTTTTGGCGATTCACCACTGGGGCAACCGAACACAACAGAGAGTCTAATGCGTTCTGTCGGTTTTTTTCAGTCTAGAATCGGTGAGAATAAACCGACTTAACACATTACTTTTCATAATTAAATTATTATGGCATGGAAACTGATAAAAACTTTCAAGACATCAAATAAGAACTAAATAAGTGCATTTATGTTAAATATTTGATTATAAACCTTTTGTGTTTGAATCATTCAGTCATAAACTAGATCGGCGTTTTCTCGAAACTACGTTTTCGGCTCTAATGTGTTTTGTCATTTTACGTTAGTATGGCCCACATGTCCATTTGTTTTCACGAAGTATTTTTTTCAGAAAAGCTAGGTTCTTGTATCGTATTTCCACAATATGTTTCAATAAAAAAAAATATATATTTTTAGAAGCTCATTATGTCAATAGTCAGCTAGATACAGCTTCTTAATGCCATAGGAGACAATAATGGGTCGTTTTAATGTGAATTATATATAATTTATAAAATTGTTTTTTTCCCCCACTTAGTGATCTTTCAGGGGCAATAACTCTGTCAAGATGACACTTGATAAAAGTATAACAGGTTGGTTTTGAAACCTCAATATGTATCAGCTTTTAAGAAATCACAATGGCAAATTTCCCCCAAGTGGGAGATGGTGGGAGGGGGGATGCTGTGGCCCAGAGTCTAGAAATTTGAAGGATTTTTTCTCAAACTGTTGACAATTCATTGGCGGAAGCGTTGTGATGGGTGGCATGTAATTGGGATTGCTTCTCCTCATAGTTTACAGCAGTAGCAGATACCCAACCAAACATACCCAACAGTTCCGAAGTTTGAAAGAAAAACAACTCTTTTTTCCAAAATCTTCATGTCAAACAATGGTTTTGTTCACGCCTAAAATGTTAGTTCCACTTTTTTCACAAAGCAAGGTTCTAGCTCTGCTTGTTAGTGTTAGTAAACTGCAGACTTAGCTATATTCTGCACTTATTCTTCCTTTGTTGATTCCCCAATCAATTTTACTCCTGAGTTATTATTATTATACCGTGGGAACAATGGATGCTGTCTGGACCATTTTCAGATTCTTTCAGTAGAACAAAATTATCAAAAAAAAGAAATAAGTAATATCAGCTAGCTTTCATTGACAATGTCACCCATGCTATTTCCAGTTCAAAAAGAGTTAAATAAGAAGCACAATGTCCAGAGTAGTTGAGAAAGTTCATGACTTTTCAGTTACCATGCGGTGATTATTGTTTTGTTGTTTTCCACAGTCCTGTTAGCAAATTACAACTAATTTGCTGATTTGATAATTTGTCCTTCTGATTTGAAACAAAATCTTTATAGAAATTAAAAGGGGTGATGGAAAGCCATTTTGTTTAGAAGATAACGTACATATTATGATGAGCTAGGTGGCCAAGGAAACCGGGTTGGTTTTGCTATGTAGCGTGGACATTACAAGGGCTATAACTCTGGGAACCTTAGCTTGAAGGGTCAAAGTACAATAATATTATCCAAATTATAATGTTAAGAATGTATATATGTCCAATTATGTGCCAACTTTATATGTAACCAAATTTGGTTATATGATAAAACGTTTACATAATTTATTAATTTATTGAGAAAACTGCGCTCAAACTTCATTTTTTTCTGAGTTATATAAGTTTAAAGACAAAAATATAAATAAAAAGTGAATGTGATCATTATATATCTTAATTACATTTCAGATAGTTTAACACATAAATACTTCTATCTAGATTTTTTTTCCCCCGAAAAATTGAAATGTTCATGAACACCCCCTCAAGGGCTATAACTCTGGATATCTTAACTTGAGAGTCAAAGTACAACAATGTTATAAAAATTATTATTTCAAGACATGTATCTCTCCAATATCGGCATTATATATTAACAGTATGACAAAATTAGGCTATTTTTAAAAAGAAAATTACATCATTTATATTGTTTTGAGAAAACTGCGCTCAAACTTCCATTTTTTCCTCTTTGAACCATATAAATGCATAAACAAAAATGTTCATTTAAAGTCTAATGTGGTCATCATATACCTTAAATCCCCTTCAGATAGTTTTGCACATAATACAATTGTATCCTTCATTTAAAAAAAAATTAGAAAAATCTCCAAAAATTACACATGGTGACATACATTGATGAAGACAATGAAATTTTGTATTACATGTCATTTTTTACTCGTCATGAGTGCCTCTTTCTGATGGTATATGTTTGAAATTTCCCCCACAGTGGGTGGGAGGGAAGGGTTTTGTCCCGTGACCCACAGTCTATATGTTGTGGAGGACAACGACCTCCGCGTTTCTTGGCCTAGATAAAACATCATGTATGAATGCCCATGTATGCGTCTTATTTGTAAGACCACAAAGTTGTCCACCAGGGAAGACCAAGCGCATACTCTAGCTGGTATCAGAATTCATAATTTCTTCATATTTCCTAGGTTGATCTCATCTCCGTGGGTCTTTCGCTGTTACAGTGTATTATTTAATTTGGTGAGTAGATTCATAGTTTAAGCATTAAAGAAATATTAATACTACTTATAATAATGATAATGATAATAATTACATTATACTAATGGAGCTTAGGGAAATTTTTCGAGATTATAATATATTGTCAAAATTTACGCACAAAAAAAACCCCGAAATTTGACCAGTATCCATGACATTAATGTGCCTTATTTGAATCAAAGTTTTCATCAAAAAGTTATTAAACTAATTTCCTCCATTTTCTGTCCAATCCGTCAATTCACTGTAGACATCGTTTTCATCTTGGCTAACATCAGCTAGTTTCGTAATCCGGCGGGAACCAGAGTTGCCAAATATGTATTTTAAAGTGCTGATCAGCTGATACCAAAAGTCACCTGAGATGGGGAGACCTATCAAATAATAATAATTATTATTATTATTATTATTATTATTATTGTTATTATTATAATTATAACAATGATAATAATAACAATCATAAGAAGAAGAAGAAGGAGAAGAAGAAGAAGAAGAAGAAGAAGAAGAAAAAGTAGAAGAATAGGGCTGTCGCAGTTTGAATGACGCTTGCCAAGAAATGTAGAGTATAGACATATTCCAAGATTGCACCCATGTCGATATATCCTCCTGCGCAATTTGTTTCAATTTGTATTCTCTGTTCTTCAACTTTTTGGCAGAATGGTATTTGTTTGTTGAATTGATGTGTCGTTTCGAGTTGTTTAGGTTTTTTCTGTTCTTCAACTTTTTGGCAGAATGGTATTTGTTTGTTGAATTGATGTGTCGTTTCGAGTTGTCTGGGTTTTCTCTGGTCTTCAACTTTTTGGCAGAATGATATTTGTTTGTTGAATTGATGTGTCGTTTCAAGTTGTTTAGGTCTTCTCTGGTCTTCAACTTTTTGACAGAATGATATTTGTTTGTTGAATTGATGTGTCGTTTCAAGTTGTTTAGGTCTTCTCTGGTTTTCAATGTCGTTGGTAGAATGTTATCTTCTTGTTTAATTGACGTGTCGTTTCAATTCGCAGTTTATATGAAGCGGTGGTACTTATTCAGTCCTCTTTTAATGTTGTCCGTACGGATGTCGGCGTTCTTCCCACGTATTTTCGACCCTCACAAAAATATTCTCTCATTGCTTGTCTTTCTGCAGGTATCTTTATTACTGCGTAGTGCGGGGCTAAGGAACGTCTATCTCTGGTGTTTACTTCTTTGGCTGAGCGGTACCACCTGGCTTCTATCACATGAATCATAATTGCTTATGATCTCTGGCCAGTAAACTCCAATGACTTTTATAGACAATTAACTTGACCAAGGGCTAAAACGACGACTTCATGAGAGAGAGAGAGAGAGAGAGATATATATAAATATATATATATAAAGGGATATAGGGATAAAGAGAGAGAGAGAGAGCCATCTTCTTGTAAACACAATGCATCGCCCTAAACGAGTTTCATTAGAGAGAGGGTGCGATAGAGAGAGAGAAAGAGAGAGAGAGAGAGAGCCATCTTCTATTATTCTTTATTTCTTTATCATCCCCGTCCTTTATCGGGAGGAGCAGGTAAAAAGGACTCTATCCTGTTTTTGTTTACAAGTGGACCATCTCGTTTTATAGTAGCTGCATTTGTCCTATTTCATCTCTTTTTACACAATCAATCCAGATTTATGACTTTTCTTCAGCAATTATTTTTGCTTATCTTTGTTCACAATGTTTCTATAATTGCAGCTTTGAATCTAAACTGTGCCCCAAATAAAAATTTCTTTATAATCAAAAGCTGGATATTGTTTTTAAGGGCAACATGATTTTTGTCTCTCGTGATTACGCAGTGAAAATCGTAATTATGGGGCAATATGAAGTGAAGACATATTATTTGTACAGCGCAAAACCCATTTTGAAGAGAGCTTTGTTTAAACTATTTATATTCGAAGCAAAAACTGATGGTGATTGAATTAGTTTGAAGTTGGAACAAATTACTTTATGGGTTCATTTGAAAATTGAAAACGATCAGGAAATTAACGTGTAGATCCGCTGACCATGCGCAAACTCATAATCCGAATCTCAATCCATTCCAGGAACAGGAATAAAATACTCCTACACTGGTAATAGATGGGGGATCCATGTACAGATCTCCACTCTCCGTCTCCAAGTCCGAGTAGAAGGAGTTCCAATACTGAAACTACT
>JAUEKZ010203472.1:0-11040 GCA_031471865.1 Melibe leonina
TCCACCTCTACTTAAAATCACAAAAAAAAAGTTAACCAAAATTATAATTTTAATTTTAAACAAATTTTCACATTCTTCTCACTAGATCTATATCAATAAATTAAGGTCTGTTCTTTCATTTATAAAAATTATCAAACAGATAAAATTATTCAGCAGTTCAAACACACACACATCATTAAAAATAAAATTAATTAATTCAATTCATTTTATCAGATTTGTAAGGATATTTGTAAAGTGAACATACAACAGGAGAGCAATCTTATTCAATCATTTTAAAGTTTTATCATAGTTTCCTAAGCTTGTGCGGAGGATGATTTGCCAGGCACCCTGGATGCCCCGCTGCAATAGTATTCCTTGTGGGCCAAGTAGGTGGCTTGTTTGGAAAATGTTATATCACAGTACTGGCAGTAGTGGGAGCCGGCTTTCTCCTCCTGGTGAACCCCGGCGCTGGTGGAGGGCAGGGAAGCCGAAACCCCTTGGGGCGGAAGAAGCATGAAGGGAAACGCGTGTCTGTACGGATACTGGGCGTGGTGTGGGTGGAAGACTAACGCCTTTGAGGGAACGCGTCTCTCTGGAATGGCGGGCGACGGAGTGAAAGGGGCGTTGGCAGGTTCAGGCGATCGGGGGGTAGGGACGTAGGGCTGGGCTTGGCTTGGGCTGATAGGTGACGATGGTGTCGGCGACCTCGGTTCCAATTTCACACGGGGTGGTGAACTGGAACCGCGGCCTGTTTCAGTTTCAGAAAAATTTGTTGGAGACGGATTATTGGCATGAAGAGAAGGTGAGGTCACGACTCCTGCAGAAAATCTCCTTTGCTGACTCTTGGGGGGTGAGATACTGCCTCGTTCTGACAGATTACTGTGTCGTATTTCATCTTCTAGTGGTGATGATACGCGTTCTGTCTTAATGTAAACAGAAGAAGATGACGGACGCTCATCTGAGGATCCATTTGATCCAAACCTCTCTCTCACTTTCCCCTCTATAATATGAGGTTTGATACTACTTTGGGAAGAGTTGTTGTTATCATTTGACTGTGAGATATTATTGGACATATCATTCTGGCTGTCATCGACTGGAGAGTACGTGCCTCTGGGGGAGTCGGGACTACGTTTGATTTCAGGATCTGGTGGATACAGGAAATGGTTGACTTGTCGGGAAAATTCTGGACTAGGACTCCTGGATATAAGATGTCGGCCACCTGTGGATTTGGAGTTGTTTTGGTTCTTAGTACGGGATGGCTCCTCATCCATTTGTACATCAAGAATTGGAGAGCTAGCTGAACTTTGACCTGCATGGTGTGGTGACTGATTGTCGCTACTATTTCTTTGGGAGTTGTTGGCCTCGATGATGTATCGCAAAGGTTCTTTATCATCTTCTGGGGAGTTTGGGTTCAAGATCACCATTCTCTTTCTCTCCGGAGAATCTGATGAAGGTCGGGCATCATTAAGACCAGCTTGGCTGGTCTCATCGTCATTTTCATTTTGATTCGACGATGATGGTGATCTCTCTCGCTTCCGTGATTGTCGTGTGTGATTTGTCTCGAAATGACAGCGAAGATCTGTGGCTGATTTGCCAACGTAGTCGCAATGGATACATTTCATCAACCCTGCCAGGTACTGAGAGGCAGCAATTTCATGGACTTTGAAGTGGGAGGAGAGGAAGTCAGCATTGATGAATGTTTGTCCGCACAGAGGACAAGTTTGGGGGACGTCCACTTTCGGAAGAGGAAAATCAAATTTTTCATAAGCTTTTCTGGATCGTCTTCTCTTGTATGGTTCATTTTTTATACGCAGCAACTCAGAGTCCGTGCTCGAGTCTCCCGGTTCTGTTTGAATGACGGGCATGAGGGCTGGTTCGTGGTACTCCAACATGTTCTCATCTGTGAAATCCAACCCTTCGTCAATGTGGGTCTTTCCATGCATTCGCATACCGCGCATGGTGTTGCCTCTGTACCCACAGATCGTACACCGATATGCCCGTGTGGGGGCGTGGACCTTGATATGCTCGGTCAGTCTGTTCTCTGTAATGGCTACATGGTCGCAATGGGCACACGGAAACCCGCCGTCACACACGTGTAGACGTAAAAGTCTGGATGACGTGAATATGCTATTACACCGGGTACACGTGTATTCTTCTTGCGGTGTAGTTTCCGACACATTTGGTGGATTGTCTATGACTGGAATAGCCACATCAGTGCTTGGAGTTTGTAGCACAATTGACTGTTCGCTGTGCTTTCCCGAAGGACAGTAGTACTCCTTATGGGCATTCAAAATACTTGCATTGCTGAACTTTATTCGACACGGAACGCAGTAGTATTTGTAACGTAATTCACTCGACATTGAGGGTGAGGTGGAGGAGTTTTCGTCAGAGTTAGTTGCCTCCCTTAGTGATTTATTTGGTGAAACAGAGGAGCTCACTTTAGGTGAAGGAGTTTTCTCTCTTGATGTTGATTGTCTTTCGACTTTCACCTCAATTGCATGAGGCGAGTCATTACTCGACCGGGCTGCAACAGGCGAATGGACCTGAGTGGATTCCGCAGAATTAGAAGCGATTTCTCCACCTATCCCATTGGTCAAGGAAGGAGCCGGTATTGAAGGGAGAGATGCTGTGGAGGAGTTTCTCCTTTTACCGGAGCAGTAATGGCGTTTGTGCACAAGGTAATTGTCGTGTTTGTAGAAGACGATATTGCAGTCAGTGCATTTGCTCATGGTGGACGATGATAAAGAAATCTTGGAGTTTGGAGAAATTGGTAGCGGCGTTAATCCTGGTATGAACTGGCCAGGTGGAATGATTACCGGCGGGTGGTGTGCAAAAAGATGCACGGGTGTCATATGGTTTGTGGGGGAGATGGGGTCAGATCGCGGTACGGTGTCCGTCGTGGCATTGGTGGACGAGGCTCCCCTTGTGGCGTGAGAATCTACCTCTCTCTTTATCAAGGTCGGGGGAGAATTCAGTCTCCCGTCCGGACTGCTTGGGGCGTGACGGTAGCTGGAGAATGAATGTGAAGGGGAGGTAAGAGCGGAACGGCTATGGTGCGTATCAAGACCTAACGGCTCTGAATGACCTGTCGAATTTGGGGAGGAAGGTGGGGATGACTTTTTTGGTTTAGTCAGATCAAGTGGAAGATCATTGTCTTCATCTTCATCCTTTTTCTTGTAACCTGCTACTTCCTCTTCCAGATGTCCGGGACTCAAACTGTGTGCCCGGTAGACGTTGGGGGGTCTGGATTTGTCGAGCTTGAGGGAGGAGGATGACGTAATTGGAATGGAAGAGGAGGAAGTTGGGGGGGATGAGGAAGCTGACGAATGTTGATGAGAGCTGACAGTAGTGGAGGGAGTCGTCTGGCGGAATGGAGACTGTGACCTTGAAAGAACAGCCTTGTTGCTGCCGACTCTTAATGATAGATGCGATTCAGATTCTTTTTTGGAAGCAGCTGTAGACACAGCGGCCGAGACATTGACAGCCGCCGGCAAAATGGAGGACAGACCGGCGGAGCTCAGTAAGGGGGAGCCCAGAAATAGCGTGGCGCCATTAGGCGAGATGTTTATTTCTACTGGAGGGTGAAGGAATCCTGGATGCCCAGGCATGATCAACCCCCCTTGGCTGAGCGCCGCCATTTGCAGAGGGGAGGGAATGCCCACTTTGGAAACGTCCGGAAATAAAAGGGGTGAGTGAAACATTGCAGCGTACGGAGAGATATCAGGGGGGGCTACTCTGTCATCACGATTTCTTCGCTGTGCGCAGTAATGCTCCTTGTGACAACGGTAGGTTCTAAGACTAGAGAATTGGATACGACACTCTTTACAAAACGTGTCCATGCTGGATGCTTTGATATTTGAAGAGACTGCCGCAGCGGTTGGTGCTTGCTTTCGTATGTTGCCACTGGCATTGGTGGTGGTAGGGCTTCCCTCTTTGGCTACGGGAACCGATGATGTAGAAAGTGTCGGCGAGTGAGATTTGCTGTGGATATGCATGTGTCGATGGAGGCTGCTGATTCGATCGGTGGTGTAGGAACATTCAGGACACTTATAGTCTCTGTTACCGTCCGTGCTACTTCCCTCTTGGGAGGAAGACAAAGAAGGTTGCTGGGGAGAAAGTCTCATCACTCTCTCGCTGTTGTCAGAGTTTTTCCTCGATCTCTCCACTCTACCCAAGTCCGACTGTGTTGTTGGCATCTCCTTCTTGATGATGCTTTGAACTGCAAGGAGAAAAATGTTAACCCTTTCAATGCTAAGTAAGGACATCAAATTTTTCAAGATTTGCTTGTTCTTATATTGAATAAATAAGATTTCAGTAAAATGACATATGCCAAAAACCTGAAATTCAGGGTTTTGGCATGTCAGTCCACTGAAATCTGATTATTTGGTATAAGAACAGGCAATTGTGGATAATTTTGCATAAATCATATCAAACTCCTCTGTGAAAGGGTTCAGGTTAAAAAATAGGTGAAAAAAAAGATTTTTTTCTGTTTGGTCTAAGAGATTCAATTTGCTTCTGTTTTTGTTTTTCAAGACTAAAAAATGTCAAAGTCTGTTCACTTCTGAAGAAGAATCCTTGACCCTTTTAATGCTAAGGTTATTTCTCAAACTACTAATACATCAAACTCTTCAAGATTTGCCTATTCTTGTATCAGATAAATAAGATTTCAGTGGATTGTCATACCATATGCCAAAAAGTGAGTTTGAGACTTTTGGCATATGTCAGTCCACTGAAATCTGATTTATCTGGTATAAAAATAGGCAAATGTTAAAGATTTTGATGTATGTAGTTAGTAGTTTGAGAAAAAGAATGAGCATTGATTGAAAGGGTTAATAGTTAAATTTGATAAGAATTCGAATATGTAATACTTTATCCATGTCAAAGGGAGATAATTCATGAATATGCACCTTCTTTCCCAGAAGCGTCTGAGTTGTTCCCCTTGCCTTCTTTTGGATTGACAATGAGGTCAGAGGTCTTTTTGGAGCAGTAGAAGCTGAGATGACCTTGAAGGGTTCGTGGACTGGAGAATCGAACCCCGCAGAATGGACAGCCGTAGATCAGGGCAGCTGTGGAAGACACAAAGAAGCACAATGGTAACAATGAAAATTATGAAAGAAGAAGGATGTGTTACATAATATATCACATCATTGTCCCTCTTATTTGTAGTATCATATATGTAGTACACTTTTTTTTACAAGTCTTATTCCTCCTCCTTGCAGACAAAGAGATATTGGGGGAAAAAAAGAATCTGTGAAACATGGAAATGCAAATCAAGTATGGATGTTGACTTTGTGATAAGGAGCCTGTTTTGGAACAGGAACATCCAAGATCAATCAGATTTCAGAGAACTGACATATGACAAAAGCCTGAAATTCAGTTCACTGAAGATTTTGGAGTCCTTAGCATTGAAAAATGGTACCAATCAACAATTTGGGTTGGGGAAAGTAATCTGTGATAGACCAGCGTCCTATGCAGATGGTGACAAACATTGCCATTTGTCCGCTTCACGCTACAAAAACAGGGATTAGCTCTGGGTCTATGGGCCACTAGGCTTTAAAAGGACTTACTCTAGCATTGAAAAGGTTAAATTAGTAACAGTAAAACTCACCGTGCCCTGGGGCAGACACCTGTTGTTGGGGCAGTTGTTGGACTGGTGGGTTAGGGGGGGCAGGTACTGTGGGGGCAGGAGGGGGAGGGGGAGGAGGAGGGGGAGGGTCATCTTCCTTCTCTGCCCCGTCCCCACTGGGGTGGCGGATTCCGCTCTGCTGGGTGAATCTGCCGCTTTCCTCCTCCTCCTTTTTACAATCTTCAACTTGGTTGTAATTATTGCCATTATCGTCCTCCTTATCGTCGTCGTCGTCGTCGTCGCATTGGAAGGAGAAGGTAGCCCTTAGTTCCATTCCCACCTCAATGTCAGACACAATCTCGCACCAGATTCTGCCACCTGAAAATAAATGTTCAAAAGAGATAAAATACAGTGGAACCCTAGGATAGCGACACCTCTTAACAATGACAGTCCCGAGAAAAGACCTCTTGACCTCCGGTCCCAATTTTGTTTTGGTTATATATTATTAGTAAGCATTGAACGCCCCAGCATAACGACATAACTTTCTGATCCCGAGCAATGTCAATATATCCAGGGATTCTGTTGCATGTAATGAAGTTTTTCCAATAAAGTTATCCTGACCAGCAAAAAGATAATAAGAATTATCATAAAAGATTCTAGGTCTAAGATAATCAACTTTTACTTCAAAATATAAATGAAATGTAAAAATAAAAATTTAGGAAAAAATGAACATTTAATGTTGATTTCCCTCAATTAAAATCTAGTCATTTTTTTGACAGCTGATTTTAGTAACGCAACATAGATAGGGTATGTTCTTTATCTTCTTCCATTGAAGAGTGACTGACTCGGCTGGACCAAGTGTTACTGTCAGTGCGCATTTCAACATGGTCGATTAAAGACAGCGTGAGTCCTTTTTGTTTTACAGCCTTGTGGCCCGTGGACCCGAAGCTTATCCAGGTTTTTATCGCGTGAAGCGGACAAATGGCAATGGTTCCCACCCTCTGGATAGGACACTGGTTTATCGTAGATTACTTTCCCCAATCCAAATTGTGGATTGGTACCCGTTTTACATCTGGGTGGGGTTAGTGAGTTAATTGGAGTAAATTTCCTTGTCCAAGGAAAAATCGAAGTGCCACTGGCAGGAATCGAACCCGGTGCGCCCGAGTTCTGTGCTGCGTCCCTACCAGTTTGGCCACCGCGCCTCTATGTAAAATTATAATACGTAGGTAATGAACATCTCCTGACCTTCCCAGTAGACTTGAGTGTTGCGTTCGTGTCCCGGGGTGGGAGTCCTAAGCAGGGCCAGCCATCCACCCGACTGTCCCGCCACGTTCAACAACGCCTGTTGCCCTCGCTTACTGGTCAGCTGAAAAAGAAAATACACAAAAAATGAAGAATAATTAGTTGTATGGCATCATATTATCAAATCATATTATTATCATTTAAAAAGGAGCGGAGGGCTAAGTCGCTAAGTTTGCAGTCGCATGCTGTCAGCCAGGCAATGGGTGTTGAAGTAGGGTCCCAGGCTAGATCCCCACTCATGTCCATTTTCTCTTTTTCCATTTGTCTGTGGTTTTCTTCAGTTTTGTCTTGTTTCTGTACTGCATGTTATTTCAAACTTGACTCATTTACTTAGGATTTAACACTTTATTTAACACTCTCACAGCCGGGTCTGATTCTAACCAAACAGAATATAATATATTATGCAAAATCTCTTAAAAGTTTACAAGTTCCTCAACCAGATAAACCAAATTAAACTAAACTGATATGCCAAAAGCCTAAAGTATAAATCAATTTTTTTTAAAGTAATACATATCTATATTAATAGATAAATAAACAAATAAATAAACATATATTTATTATATTATCATATTTGCATCTTCTATGAGTTTTGGTAATGAAAAAAAAATCCACCAACAACAACACATAATAATAATAATAAAAATTTAAAAAAAACCTTACAAAATAGTAGATAAATCTAACCGAGACACCATCCTTCAAAAATGCACTGTTTTTTGTTGTAAGCGCTTAAAGGCTGTCATTTTCTATATTCTACCCACATCAATGTTGGATGTACAACTATGTCACAGCAACTTTTCATGACAAGATGGTTGCGTTGGTTGCACTGTGTTAGTTTTGATGAGATAGTCTTCTCTATTCCAGGAAGTAAGGAATATTATTCAGGTCCAATCTTGATCTTATCTGGCCATCATTGGACCAGAGACACAGACCACTGCTATCTACCATCTATCTATCGATCTATCGATTGTATAAAATTATCTATCATCAAGATAGACAGTGACAATAACCCTGGTGGTTAACACTGTATCTCTGGAAGATATCGTCAACACTTGAGATCGACCACAAAATATTAATCTTAAGATAATTCAAAGAATGGGTTAAAAAATTGCCCAGGGAAGGAGTAGGAGGCCTAGTTCAAACCTAGCCTGCTGCAGCTTTAACCCTTTCAATGCTAGGACACAAACATCTCCAAGATTTGCCTGTTCTTATACAAGATAAATCAGATTTCCAGTGAGCTTACATATGCCAAAAGCCTGAAATTCAGGCTTTTGGCATATATCAGTTCACTCAAATCGGATTCATCTGGTATAAGAAGACGTAGACTAGGTAATTTTTTCCAAATTTTGTATTTTTCAATTGGGTTAGAATCAAGCCTGGCTGTGAAAGGGTTATGATTGCAGTTTGTGGCAAGGGCAGAGAAACTGCTGGTGTGATAAGGCAAGGTGACAATAGCAATTGTTTAGTATCTTGTATAGTATAGGTAGGAGTAGGCGGTAGGTGGTGGAGGACCGAGAGACTGAGATTGAGATTGAGACTGGGACAGGCTTGTTGAGAAGATAATGTCGTATTGTATCGTACGATCGTCGTGACAGGGACATTGCGACATTACAATCTGCTACTACTGCCGTTTTAGTTCTCTGATGAAGCTTACGAGGTTCTACTCAAGCACACTCACCAGCTTTAACTATGTCTCTTTCTCTCTCTCTCTCTCTCTCTCTCTCTCTCTCTCTCTCTCTCTCTCTCTATCTATCTATCTCTACTTCCCTCTCCCTCCCCCCATCCTCCTCTCTTTCCCTCTACATCCATTTCTCTCTCCCTCTCTCAGTCGATTTCTACCCCCCCCCCCCCACCCCCCTCCTCCTCTCTCGCTCTCTCGTACGATCATCGTAAGACGGACACAGCATCACCTCAATCTGCTACCACCACTGCCATCTTGTCCTGCTGCGTTCTTTGATGAAGCTAGCGTGGTTCTACTCACACCGCACTCTCCAGTTTCATCTCATCATCACCATCTCTCTCCGCCTGTATCTATCTCTCTCTTTCTCTCTGTCTCTGTCCCTCCCCCCCCCCACCCCACCACCACCCAGGACAAAACAGGAGACACAAAAAAAATTGACGTTGCAGCCAAATGGCTCTTTGTTTTACCATTGATACCCACTGGCCTAGCGACCCCCCCCCCCCCCCCCTTCTCCTCTTTAAAAAAAAAATTATTATCACTGGTCTCACCTGCACGATTAAATCTCCGACCTTGACATCTTCCGATGAGACGAGCTGACCTTGGAACGGGCCCAAGGACGAGCCTTGCGGCAGAGGAATAGCACAGCACACCACCCAGCCCACACTGGGCGTGCCATGAATATTCATCTCCTGCTGCTTCAAATACAACACGTCGCTAGGCAACTGCAGGTGGTTCACCAACGATATTTCCGCTTCCTGTCTGGACAGTTTCAACATGGCCGCCGATTTGGCGTCGGTGGGGGAACCTGCGGTAGAACCGGAGGAGCTGCATCTAGAAGAAGCAGTGGTTGTGTTAATGCTGCTGGTGGTGGTGCTGCTGGTAGTGCCGTTGTGGTTATTGTTATTGGTGTTTGATGATGATGATGACCTAGGTTGCGACCTTGATCTAGACCGCGACCTTGAACTCTGAGAATGATGTGGAGTAGTGTCGTTGCGGTGATGATGGTGAAGAAGATGAGGAAGATCCACAGTTGATGAGGAGTCTGTTGAAAGGCTATTTCTATTTTTAGTACGATTTTTGTTATTTCTGTCACCTACGCCAAACTGGTATGGGCTCGTGCGACCGATTTTATTTCTATTTTTACTACCATCATTGATTTCACCATTCAGCTGTTTAGATAATAATACTGAGCCGGTATTATTCATATCATAATCATTATTATTATCATCATCATCGTCATTATCATCAATGCCTTCATCTCGGGAGGAAAGAGGTGGTGGTGATAATGGTTCACTCTTTACTTTAACAGAGCACGACATGTCTTCCGCAGTATTCGCCTGTCCTAACCTCAAACTCCTTTCATTCTCCGAAACTTCTTTTGATGACGAGAATTCACTCGAATCATGAGCAATTGAGTATGAGACTGACTCGCAACTATGATTATTGTTGTTGTTGTTGTTGTTTTCAATTGCACCATCAAGACTAGATTCTTTATCATCATGATTATCATCATCCCCCGTAACATCAACATCGTCCTCTTCTTCCTTCTTTATAAAATGCATATTCTGAACCAACCCCGTTATAGTGAGGCTTTTGTGTTTGAAATCCACGCCGCGATCTGATTTGTCGATAAATCTGCTTTCTCCACTGCCATTGGCTGAATATATGACTTCCTGCTCTGACGTCACAGCCACGCCGCCATCTTCTTCCGGTGCGGTCACGCCCATCCCTCCTCGTTCACTGTTAGTCTTGTCGTCGTCTTCAGCTGGTTGAGGAATAGAAAGAAGAAAAAAATGAATTTTTTTATTGAAATTGTATTTTTTTTTTTTTTAAGAAAGTGCTTGGAACCCATTAAATGCTAAAGATATCAGCGCTATATACGCCTTTACTTTACCTCACACACAAATTAACGCGTTTTAGACCAAATAAATCAGATCTGAGTTGACTGACATATTATGCCAAAAACTGAAAAGTGATTAAAAACACGTAAATTTTAAAGAGATTCAGATCTTGTTTGGTAAGAATCAGGCCATGCAGGGTCCAATTTTGACCCCCGAAAAAAAAGGCAAAATATTGAGAAATAATGTGTCATTTAACCAAATAAATAAGGTTCCAATGGACTGACACCTGCCAAACGTCCACTGAATTCTTATTTATCTGAAATAAGAAAAGGCAAATATTGAAGATTTTGATTTCTAGTTAGCAGTTTAAAAATTAACCTAAGCATTAGAAGGGTTAAAACCGCAGGATTTTGTCAAAACAACGCGACAAAACCGAAGCTTAGAGTTGCTGTGCTGGCGTTCGTAAAATTAACAGCAAAAATAATTTTCTTGTGTTTTGCAATATTCGTGTGTTCGATGTTTGAGATTAATAGTAAAACAATAACAGGGATGTGAGCTACATAAACTCAAAAATAAACCATTAAAATAAGATAGATCGATAGATAGATAGATAAATAGATGGATAGATAGATAGATAGATAGATAGATAGATAGATAGATAGATAGATAGATAG